>JANKYE010000004.1:11164205-11174574 GCA_032467995.1 Erythroxylum dillonii
TCAACTCTTTCTTTCCTATATCATCTCAATACATACATACATACATATATATATATATATATATATATATATATATGTAGGAAAGAAAGAGTTGACTGAAAGAGCCTGATTTCGGACTAAGTTAGCCACACTAACCCTTCCTTTCTTAGACTTTCCCCCTCCTTTGTCCTATTCGGTAGTGGTCGATTCATTATTTTTTGGTCTTTCTGGAGTCCTTTCATTATACAATATTTTGATTAGACAAAGAGACAAAAATACTATTTGCTTTATATAAATCTAATCATGTTAATTCTCTACCATTAACAAATGATTCAATTAATAAAATTTGTAAGTTATTTTACAAAGTATCACTCTACCTTAGCTAAGAATTTCCCAAATTAATAGTAATATAAGATAACTAAACATTCTTTTAATCACTTTAAGGTGATGAATCCTATATTGATTACTTAACTACCTCTATATTGTTATGATATATCTAATACTACTAATTAAGCTTGCCTTAATTAAAATATTCTATAAGTAGTATCAAAATATAACAATCCCTATATAAAATACGTTAGATATCTCAAGTTGAAAGATTACTTATACAATTATCAAAATGAGAATTTCCACAGGCATATAAGTAATATTTCAAATAAAATTTTCATATGGTATCAAGCATCCATATATTTATTTAAGTATTTATATACTTTAATTCATGAGATTAACTACTTTTTTCATTAAAAAAATATAATGTGTGCTACTGTTTTTACATTCTATTAATGACCAATTTAAATAAAATAATGACTATGAATAAGTTAGTAATAATGCATAAATGTAACATGAATCTCATAATATGATTTCATTATAATTTTATTTACAATTAATATATGTATATCTTATAAACTTTATTATTTAAATATATATATATATATATATGCATAAAATAAAGAATACATTTAAATAATTATTTCATTAAAATATAACCATCCAATTAGCTGCAAGACATAAAATAACATACAAATTATAAATTGAGGGCAATTAAAAAATATAATTCTAATTAAGAATCTATGGTTAGGAAATTGGAGCCACAATTGCACTTCCGAACGATAATAAGAAAAAACAAAGATATTTATCCTATGCAAAAGAATCATAATAAAAATTGGAATGTTTGTACGAAAAAATAAAAAGAATATTGAGAGCTCTATATAATTTATGGTAATTTTAATTCCCTCATGTAATTAATGCAGAAAAATTGTGTATTAAAAATTACAAATTATTTATAAACATTAATTCACTTGTATACTCTAATTTGAATATTTAGACTTGTTTTTTAGAATATAAACTTAATTCATGGACTTCTTCTTAAATTCAAATGATTTAATTTTTAAGTTTGAGCCAGATGACCAGAGTAAACTTGTACAGGCAAAGTTGACAAAGCATGCAACTTATATAAGAAAAATTCGTCCAGTGATTTTATTTCACAAAAATGATATGCTAATGGTATCAGTGCAATTGAGGAAATAGGCAAGATTATCTTTTAGTCCTTACGGAGCCTCAGAATTTACCACATTACATTAATCAAGGGATCTCATGGAACACTGTGTATAATTTACTGTATAATTGAGAATATATAGCCGAGATAATTAAAAAAGCATACTATTTATGCATGTGTTACTCACAAGGAATGTATAGCCATTATCAAAATCTGGAATTTAATTACTTGATAGAGATAATCAATCCCTTTTTCTTTTGACAGACATCAAAGATTGCGTAGTTTAAATACGAAATTGAATATTATGTTTGGATGTTAAGATAATTAAGGCAGTGAGTCCTGAATTGTAGTGATTGGAGAAAATCATGCAGCCTTACTGTAGAAAAAAAATATATTTTTTCCTTCTGAAGCTTGCTAGTTAAGACGTTAATGTCTATAAATACTGGCCTAATAAGAGAGGCAGAGGACCACCAACAACCGAAACCCTCATCAGACATTGAAGAAAGAGGAACAGTGATAAGTGGAAACTATGGAAGGAACAGGTTTAGAAAGAGCTACAATGGTACTTCTTGTGGTGTCAACTATGCTGCTTCAGTTTGCCTCGGCACAGACGTCTTTCCCACCCATCGCACCTCAAACTCCAAACTCTCCCATTATTCCTCCTCCAGCCCAAGAGGTCCCTCAACTTCCCATCCCCATTCCCACAACTCCTGAAGGACCTCGTTTGCCACCAACTATACCCCAGTTTCCTTTATCCCCACCACAAATACCCATCATTCTCCCACCACCTGCTCCGGATTGCGATACAAAATGTGCAGAAAAGTGCATGCTCAAGAAATATAACTTCCTTAAACTCATGTGCATGACTCTCTGCAAAGCCATGTGCAAGTATTCACCTTTTGATTCTCGATACAGATGTATTGCTGGTTGTGCACATTCACTGCCCCATGCTTTGACTACTGGTACGCAAGATCAATATATATCTACACAAGTTAACAGATGATGTTGTAATTTCTGTTACCCTTCTGATATCAGTTATTGTTTATGTTTACAGATGAGATCCAAGTGGAATCGTACATGAATTATTGCAGCAAAAGGTGCGAGTCGGCTGACTAGCTGCATCTTGCTAGTTGCTTCGACGACATAGATCGTTCCGCTTGTAATAACTTCATAATTATCCATATGCATTAGAATAAAAGAGCATGTACCTTTTACTTGGAATAAAATGTACCCCGTATCCTATGTTAACCATTTAATAGCAATAAGGGAATGCTTTTCAAATATCCATTATTGGGTCAATTTTGTTCCTGTTTTTTTTTTTTAAAAAATAATGTTGAAGTAATCCAGCGTTTCATTAGACTTCTTATAGTTTCAGTTAAAAGGCTTAACGTCCAAACCTTAAAAGGGCCTTACGAGCCATTTAAAAGGCTTACCCTGTATCGGACATCCGAGAACGTGGGAATGGGGGAGCAACGTTCTCGGACATTAGGCAAGTTCCAATATAAATTCGGAGCTGTGCTCTGTGATATTAGCCAATTAGGCAAGTTCCAATAACAATTAGAAATATGTTTCAAGGACGTGGAACGGAAATGCTTATTTTAATAAAGGAAAATGTTAGGTAACATCTAAATTACTTACATACACCTAAAATGGCTTGTAAATTGTAATGGTACTTTAGTTATTACAAACATGAAGATAATATTTAATTTAATTAAATATTTAAATTTAATAAAATTTTAAAGTCCAACCAATTGTAAGAAATAGAGTTGAACTAACTATTGACTAAAACAAGTTTTGACAGATCTAGAACTTGGATCTTAAGGGGCTTGAATCCAACTCCTTCAAACAATTTGTTTTTAGAGCTTGTTAAAAAAGGATATTTTGTTGGGCAGATCAATTGAGATTGATTTCTAGCAATTAAACTAAAGACAAACTCAAGCCTCTTAATCACAGAAAAACCTGCATACAACAACGATATCGCATTTCCATCGTTCCGTTCTGTACAAATGAGACAATTGAAAGCCGAAGATCTTGGTGTTGTATTAAGTAGGCTATTTGAGCCAATCTGATCCAAATACTACTCTTTTGGTGTTTAAAATTTTGGAGGTCAAAATAGCCAACTGTAGCTTTGTCTCTTTAAAGTTGTAGGCAATGAGTGGACTTTATTTTGTATGAACTTCCCTCTCATTCCTTTACCACTATGTTCTGCTTTGGTCATTATTACACTTGTCCTGCGCCACCACTACGACACCACCATCCTAATTTTAACATAATTTACAGGACCTTATTACACATACGCAGACTTATTCAGAAACATTGAGCAACCAATTTCACGAAATGCTTTTTCTTCCAAACTCACACAGGGAAGTATTGTATTACTCTAACCGGAAGATGATGTGTAGCAGGTTATCCCATCACCACGTCTCTTCTATCTTCTTACTTTACTTCCTATATTCAACTCAAGCAGGGATGAGGTGTCCGTGGCTGGTATCCCATAGCACTTGAAAGCAGAAGGGAGCAAGAAAATGCAGCAATTCGGTAAGAATGAGAATGTTCTTCAAGCTTGCGTCTTTTTTCTGCATCTGCACAACATGTTCTGCTTGTGGAAAGTCGTTACATTTTTTTTGGTGCCACGGTTTGAGTCAGTAAAAACACACAAATGGCTTAATATGCATTCCAAAACCAAAATAATTTCCATTCCACTCATATCAAGTTATGTTACAGTGGAAATGAAGGGACGAGAGAAGTAAAAAAATATATATATATATATATATATTCTATACCCTTTTGCACACCCAAAAACATCAACTGGAATCGAATCAGCTGGTTAATCCTCCTTCACTTTTTTCTCTGTTTCTTTCGTTGTAAATTGGCTAGGTGCCATTGTATAGTTACACTCTCACTAGATACATATATAGTAGGTTCTGTACACAAGACAAATCAAAGGCCAAAAACTGGATCAGAAGACACAACACCCGAAACCAAATCAAGAAAACAAAAGAATCAGACACATAATGTAACACGCTGGTTTGATGCGAGTATTGGGGTTATACCCTTTTCGTGGGGGAGAGAAAAATGAGCTCAGAACACATTGTTAGATGCGTCTGAGAGGCTAGAATGCACCTTATCATTCTAGATCATGGGTTTTGGAATGCAGATCTTGGTATGTCCCTCAATAAAACTTCAGATCATTATGTCTGTAATTCTAAGAAGGCAACGGAAGCCAAAACTTGGTAAACAAATTGTGTCTTGGGAGGGGTTAAAGACGGGGAATGAAGGGACAGATGATGGTTTAGATGTGTACTAGATCAGGGAGGTCTGTGAAAGACTTTGTAGGAGGGCTCTTTTGCAGGGTGGTGCTTGAGATTGATTTGAGCTTGGATTGGCGCGAGGAGACTCCATACCAAGTGTTTTTAGTAGGAAGTTTCTCTCCTGAAAAAAGAAAAAAAGAAAGCCAACGATTAGTCTTGCACTGAAATCAGAGATAATATCATACCTTGACTGCAACAATAATTGGAAAATAGTGTGAAATATTCATGAGACAAAACAAATTGCTTGTCGATATCCAGCTTCATAACAAGGGCATATTTGCTAGAAAAGTTTGTGAATACTGCGTAATCAAATTCTAGATTGTGTATTAGGACTTGAAAGGGACAACATTCATTAGTTTTCGTGTTACATCACAAAGTACCTGCTCCAGTGTATGTAGAGCTACACTGGGTCTAACTGGAGTTTCCTAGTCCGATGATTCTTACTTACGTTCATATAGCAACTTCTTCAATACCCAAGTGGGGGTTTCAACCCCTGCACTAGAAAGGCTTGCATATAACCAAGAGTTCCCCCAAACGGTGCCATGTAACAACTATTACAAAAGGGAAAATTGCTTAAAGAGGCTCCACTACACTACCAGGGACATCCTCCATTCTTCCATTCTCAACTTCAGTAAACATAAGGACTTAAAATGTTACTTCGGCAAAAATTATGGCCACTTCAGTTTCCAGGTTTCGTCGGCATTATCACAGAACATTTATACAAATTGATGACTTCTCAATCTTTGATCTCGTAAGGCTGGGAACTGTCAAATTGCGTCAAATTAATACGTACTGAAGATAACTAAACCTATAGGAAGAAACTAGAACATTATATAGTTGGACTTGATGGTTTTGAATAAATATTCAGCAGCAATTGTTAAATGGCCCAATAATTGCCAGAAGGCTCCACAGCCTAATTAATCCTTCCACGACCACTGAAAAAAAAAGGGAAAAATCCTAGTAGTGTCTTAATAGCTTTAAGTACTTTAATGTTGATGATGATGACTCCATCATCAGGAGACAAAAATCCAGTAAAAGATTGGTCAATAGCAGGCAATCCCAGCATCAAATGTACTATCATGACCAACCGTTTAGTCTCGCAAGATATTTAGAAAGGAAGGATGAAGTCACAGTAGGTAGAATAACTAATTCCATTAGGACTACGATGATAACCCCCTAACCACGCACTCTAGGCTACAACCTCAATAACTGATTGCGCAAGTCTTAGGAACACAGCTGAAGGTGACTGGCTCTATGCTATTATGTTAAAGAGATAAAAGGAAAAGTTCAACAATTAACTGGTTCTAAAGAACTTACACTTTCTGAAAATTTTGGGCTGGGTATTGTTGCTGCCAAGGATCTGAAAAGTGGGGTAACGTGAATAGGGGAGCTGAACTCCATACTTGATGAGACAGAATCCAATATGTCATTTTTCATGGGCTCATCGCAAGATGGGAAGATCTCCACTGCAGTAGGATTCTATTATGAGCACACCACTATGAAATTATATGCTCCCCTGGGAAATAAAGTTATATACTTGGACCATTAAATCATATATCAACATTCAATACCTTGGGAAATGTTTGTCCTGCAAACTGTTCCTTTTTCATATTCACCTCCCCTGTTTTGCTCTTCATTTAGAATTGACTGCAACTCAGTTTCAATAGCCTTATGCAGCAAACTGATCTCAGTTCTAGCGTCCTCCGTTTTGTTAGCCACTGTACATGACATTAGATTCGACCCTTTACTGTACTCAGAACTGACCGGAGACGCCTCATATAGATCAGGTTGCCTATAATATTTTGATCGTAAAACTTTCTATGAGCTATAGGTTCTTGTGAAGCCTGAATATAACACCCCTCTTTTCCTTACCTCCATGATGGTTGATTTTCATCATTAATGCTCCTTAGGTCCTCTATCAAGTCTTTAAAATCATCAAATTGAAAGCTACCGTCACAGATACTGTGTCTCGAGCAATCATTTTCTTTGCTTTGGTTGAGGTAATCTTGGAGAACCTGTAAATACACGCAAAATTCCAAAATAAGGTGATATAAAACATGTGCCCATAAAAGTTTCCAATCAAAGAAAACATCTTGAGTACTGTTTTGGGTAATTATGAGGACAGCGCCACAGCAAACGCAATACGCTGATAAGTGCTCGACAGAAAAAGCTGACAACAAAAGCTAACCTTCCAAGCATTTTCCAGACTTTGGTCCGTATTCTCTGAACTAACTTTCAGTGCAAGCGAGCTGAGAAGCTCTGCTTGTTGCATCAGAGCAGTTATCTTTGGATCATACTTCTTGAGAAAAGTTCCTTGAGATTTACTAATTTGAGCTGTTAGTAAATACCAAGTATGTACTTAATAAACTCTCAAGAGACAGAGTTGATCAGGATGATGAACTAGCGAAAATGGAATTTAGTCCTTTCATTTGGACTCTCCCATTTGTGCTGTTTTCTAGAAGTAACTTATACAACCGTCAAACAAATAAGATTTGTTTGAACTTACCATTAACAGAGACTTCATTGGCATTATCAACATCAGGTTGGCCGGGCACATTAATATCATGAATGTTCTGAGCTAATACTGCAAATGGAGGTCTAGGCTGCTGATTTCCACCTTGTAGGTGAGATCTATCTTTGAATTTGAAACTTTCTGTATGTTCAGGGACGTGGGATCTCCTGAAGTCAACAAAAACGTGTTATTGATTGATAAGAATTTCAAAAGCTTACTATGGCATGCAGACATCTGAACCATACTGTACCTTAGCTTCTTGGCATCCTCTCTATTCTCTGCTGTTTCATCTGTGTTAAACCCATTATGGAATATGATTCTTTCGTTGTTTGGGCTGATAAATGTACTTTGCTCTTTTGCTAAGGCCTCGTATTTTGCTCTTTTCTTGCAAAGAGTGGAGAACCGGTTTTTTACGGCATTGTCTGTCCTGCATAGGCAACACATTTTGAGCTTTGTAAAGCTCATTACAACAAACAGAAACGCCCAACTGCAAGAGATAGGGAAGGGAGAAATATGTACCTGCCTGAAACAACTTTTGCAATTTCTGTCCATCTGTTACCAAATACTTTTTGAGCCTGCAGATGATCTTAAGTTTTCAGACTGTTGTCATATTAAATATGTAGATTACTAATTTTGTAGAATCCGAATAATAATGATTTTCTCTTCCAGTTTAAAAACTCCACAATTACAGCATCACGGGACAAGCATAGAAGCACCAGACACAACATGATTGGAGAGATGATCAATTCGTTTAAACACCATTAGTTATAAATAATAAGATAATACGCAAGAAATGAAACTCTGGTATAGGACACAGATAATCAATTACCTCACATAAAAGCATGTCTTCTTCTGGGGACCATCCTCCCCTCCTGAAGTCCGAATTCAAATAAGCATACCATCTGTAAAAAAGCTACTAATCAAATTGTATTCTCTTGTTCATCAGGATAAATGGGAGACTTTTATCAGCTAAAAAGGGAATAAAGCAGACAAAAATTCCCATCCCACCACCTTAGGATGAAGGTCTTAGCTACTTCTTAGTTGAGCTAACAAGGTATAAAGCAATGATTTTGATTGAGATCTAAAGTAGAACTCCACCGACCTTCTTCTACACTGTCTTGTCGTCTTATCCTTAAACTCTGAGGCGATAATCGACCAACTGGATTTAGAGGAGGAAATAAACCAAACACCCCTCAGCTCATACCCATTACACAGTTAATAGTAGCCCGCAAGTGAACATCAAAAAATAAAGAACAAAAAGGAACAATCTTCTCACTTTTCAGTTCCATGCAATTTAATTTGCTCACGAAGTATATCATCCTCCTGCACCGCCAAAAGTCGCACAAACTTTAATCAAACAATGCTAATTACGAATGATCTCAAAACAAGAAGCATGAGCCAAAGCAAAAAAAAAAAAAAAAACGAGAAAAAAAATGCAAGAAGCAGAGACACGAGACAGACGAGAAAAACCTGTGGAGTCCAAGCGACTATATGTCTTTCCTTCTTCTTGGAATCTTCATTTCCACCATTTATTTTCTTCTTGGCTTCTTGCATTTTCAAGTTAGCTACTTCCTTAATAAACGCTCCCTATTTTACTCTTTCTTTCTCTACCTGCCTTCTTCCTCCCTTTGACGCTCCCTATACTCCTTTTATCAAAACCAACTCGCATCCTATAAAGTCGACTCCTCTGCATAAACCCACAAACGAAAATCTTTATAAAAAAAAATAGTAAAAAGTTTTCAACGGAATAAAGCCTCCCCACAAGCAATCAACTATCTAAATAACCTCCACTTACTACCTGGCAACCTATATACACCCTATATTCGCCTAGGATATTATGAAGCTTTCAAGCTCTTGTTGTTCAAAGGTTTGGTATTCAACGAAAAGGGTATCTAACAAGTAACAGTACCAGAGACTGGACTCTCAATGCCTTAAATGGAATGAAAAGCATCCAACTTTCGCTGGGATTGGACTGAAACGGCAACCGATTGCTCGATATTCGAGGGCTTCCATGTACAAACAAAGTACTATAAAACTATTGCATCGAATTCAATAATCGAGAATAGACGGAGAGAGAGAGGCAAAGTAATTGAGACAGTGTAGAGATTGGAACTTGTGCTTGGATTGAACTTGAGGGTGCAAGTGACGATGACTATGATCTGTCTGATCGTTTTTTATCTGAAATTTTAAAACGAAAGACTCCCTCTCTAACTCTCTGACATTAGAAGGCTATAAGACTAAGAGGTCTGTGTATGTCAGTTCGTGCAACTTATGGTAATTCTAAATGATATGAAAATAGTTATTGGCGGATTCTTGTTGTCTTGGTGTGCTGCAGCTGCGCGGGTACGAAGAAGAGTTTGAAAAGATGGGAACGCTGAAACCCATGACTTGCAACTATTCATGATTCATGAATCACCTCACGACTATGCCCACTTTCTCATATTCCTTTTTTATTAAAAAAAACTAAAGAATTGAAATTGCAGAAAAATAAAACTAAAGTTCGTGACCTACCGCACACCTCTTCACAACTACCCTATTGGAAACATTAATTTAAATGCCTTGTTAAATATTTCTCCACTTCTGACATGACACGCTTACTGGATGGCCATGGCCATGGCCCCAAATACACGTGAGAGTGACATTTTTCAGTTGGGCGGATATTTTAAATTTCAAAGCCTTTTTTTTTTTGTTATTCCTTCTTTTTAAGTGAAACTCTAATTTTAAATTTTCAGTGGCCTTAATAAAGATTCTATGAATTGTACCTTTAATTTTAAGTAAAAAGATTGTAATTTATATAATTGATCTCAATCAGAAGAAGATAAGACATTTTTAGTTTCACTTTTTCTTTGCTGTGATTTTTAATTTCAAAATTTTCAAATAAAAATAAATTTTGTACAGTTATTATTGTCTAATAATTATATATTAGATAAAATTAAAATTAAATTATTTTATAAATAAATAAATATAATTGTTTATCAAAAAAATATTATATTTTATTCCAACAATAAATTAATATTTATATTTTATTATTAAATCAAATTTGTTTAAAATTTACACATTTTTAACTTAAAG
>JANKYE010000004.1:11212153-11234956 GCA_032467995.1 Erythroxylum dillonii
TAACTTCTGATTTTTTGTAGAGCTTTACGAAAAAGGTTAAAGATCTATTCAACCCCCCTTCTAGATCGTTTACAATTATTATTATTGTGACCGAGTGCCTATAACTGTCTTATATCGATTGTGGATACCGGGTTCATTAATAATTGTCCCTTATTAGTTTGAGATACATGGCTCATTTTACATAGTGAGCCAGAGGCTCGTACCACATTTTGAGCTTTAAGTTCTTTTTTACTTTCTGAGCTTTAAGATCTTTTTCGATGGCTACTCTGATCACAACTGCCTTTATGTTATCATGCTCTCATGTAATGAAATGCATCACATTCACATATATTCAATCAGTCACTTGATTTTAGTTTTACATTCACATTCACATTTATCATCAGACCTTAGTCCGACATTCGACAATAATGTTGAGTATCACTTATTCATTCAAATTCACATTCAAGGAGTACGTCTAATGATTTTACATGCATCAAATGCCTTGGGCATTTATTGTCCAAAATCAGCACATTCACATCAATCGTAGCAGTAGTAATTCAACACAGAAATTTAAAGTAAAACAAATAATGAAAATGAGACCTTTTAGATCAACTCACAATACGCTCCAGATTAGCATTTACTTCTAAGATTCGGAAACGTATGGATGTTAATGTTCTATCCTATGTATCCACATTAAGCAATACACACATTTCACACACATCACTAATTGCACAATCCCATAAACATTCAATCGTACATATTTGTATATGTGTTATGTATAATGCATGCTCAATTTGACTATTCTGAGTATGTTTCCTTTATTCACATCTCATGATCATTCATACTTTGAAACTCATATATGTCTAATTTAAACATAGGTTTACACCTCAAAGATACAAATTTATCCTAAGTTCAATACCCAATCATGAACTAAGGTTCATACCTTAATACACTTGATTATTATAATATCATCAATCAATCATTCACCAGTGTTATTATAACATTATATGATCATACAATATCCAAACTCTCATTCATTCTTACTTGATACACATTACTCATCTCCTTACAATCATACTAGCATTCCTAAGAACACTTCTATTCTTATAACACTCATAAATTTTCAGATTTTATGCACTTGATATCAACAAACCTTTAACTATGATATATCCTCAATTACAACCTATACATATCCAACACTTTATCAACTTATTCAACATCAAACTAGGTTCATTTCAAGTCCCATTCAAGTCTAAATGCATCATAGGAAAGTACCTTACCACTTGTTGTTTCAAGCATAACATAAAAGAAGAATAACTCATGTTGATGGCCTTGCCAGTTTTTTCTCAAGACAGATTTTTGGGTCAATTTTGCGTGGCCATTTTGATATAGCAAATAAGGTATTTAGCTAATACATTATTCCAAACAAATGTTCCCATATGTCTTAAATTTCTAACGACACCAATTTCACACAATTTGGTTCAGTATTTTGCAAGTTATACACAAAATACTTCGGATTATTCTCACATCGTGACAACACACTGTACTCAACTTCAAGCCAAAATTTGGAACCCTTAAAGATAGAATCCAAATTCGATTCATTCATGAAAAATATATCCATATGTCTCTAGTTAATTTAAATTAAAAATCACCCCATTTGGATAACTACAGATCAAGATATGGCCAAAATACAGAAGCAGGTTCAGTAAAAATACTCTATCTAACATATTCCAGCATACATTTAACTTCATTTTCAGCTTTACTTTGTCTCAAAACTATCATCCTACTTATTCTCATTTCAAGACAATACACTAGCCTTTTCTTTGACTTTAAACTCATTATAGTTCATCTTTATAATAGCTAGCAATAATCCATATGATCACACCTTAAAACAGAACAGGAATATATATCATCCCTTTATAAATTTCTGCATTCATTTTACAACATTTAAAACGATCATTCTAGCTAAAAATTATCTCTCTAACAATTTATAAGTTATCACTCACAATATACACAAAAACAAGACATCTATAAGCTCATTTTCTCATCCATGCTTTGACATGTTTTCATCACCATTTCATAATCTTTCAACATCTAACTATCATCATGCCTGTTTTACTCAACATATCAAGAAGAATAACACACTACTTACTTAATTAAGCTTCAAGATCTTCAAATCACTCTTAACCCTAGCTTCTCAACACCACACGATCATCATCATTTATGAGGGAGAGATTAGGTTTTTCTTATGACATGAGGAAGGAGATAACATATTCTTAAAGAAACAAGGTGAAGGAATTGAAAAAAATCAACATGATGAGGTAGATAAGAAAATGTCGTGAGATGGAGAAGAAGAATGAAGAACGAAATGAAGAAGAGAGGAAAAGAGAGCATTTAGCCAAAGGTGAGAAAAAAAATGAATATTAGTCTTACAAGGGTAAGTTACAAGAGTGAGGTGTGTGACATGGCAAGTGACATTTGTCACTTGCTACATGTCATTACCTTGTGGTTTTTAATGGGTCCTCATTAATAACCAGTCCATTTGTCTTTAATTTTTAATCCAATTGACTCCCAATTTTCAATTACATATGTCATTAAATCCTAATGTCATTCATCAAAATTTCTATAGCCGTCTAACACTTATTTTTGATACTATTCATCAATTGTCTAACTACTTGGAATTTTTTTGTTCAAAAATACCCTTAATTCCAGAAAATTTTCAAATTTTATCAAAATTTTAAATCAACAATTTAATTCACCATATCAATTTTTAAAGCAAAAATATTCACTTTCCCTATCATAATCACATTAAAACAATCATTTATACCCAGAAAATATCAAATGAGTGCATGATCAAATCATTGTAATGTGTGAAAAATTCAAATTCATGTGTGTGTATGCTAACGTTATGCATGAGTATGAAATGCATCTTTCTAATCTCTCATTACTATTTTTCATTTACAGAAATCTAGGGTTCTTACCCTTAATATAGGAAAACGGGATACTACAATGCTCCTTCTAATTATGTCTAAACATATAAATTTCACAAGTATCTTTCGAAATAATCTATTATCTCTTTTAATTTTGAAAAATATTTTTTTATTACTTGTCATCATCAAGAAGGGGGAAATTGTTAGCTCAAGGTTTACGATTAACGATTTTCATAATAACTTTATAATATTTGAAAATTCGAATTGGATTTATTTCCTTGTACAAGTAATGGTCTTATTCTCAAAAGGAAATAAAATCATAAGAAATATGTTTTCTCTTGCAGGAATCTTCTTTATGAACTTACATTATTAGAAATAGTTTATCGGAAAGGACCCTATTAATTATGGAGGTCATATATTAGCTCCTAATGCAACTATGAAATTTTTTTTGGATGATACAGAAGCTTGCGAAGCTATATTGTCAAAATTCATCAAAAGAATATACATTCTTAAAAGTGATATCTTTGTAAAAATTCTCTTATGTGTTAGAAAGTGAAATTATGTTGAGAGAGATTACTGAAGCTTATACCGAGCAACACCCCCCCTCTTTTTTGTTAGAGCTTGCAGAGGCTAATGAAATGCTACTAGTGTGGAAGGTTGAAGAACCTTGAAAAATATTAACTTGTGAGCTTGGAGAGGCTTGTCAAATTACAACTTGATTTTATAGTTAAATACTCAAGTTGGATACTTGGGGACTGAATATAGGCTTGGGCTCTAAGTCGAACTAGTATAAATCATTGCGTCCTTCTTCTCTCTCTCTCTCCTTATCTTTTATATTCTTGTGTTATATTATGTGTGTTCATTTCAGCAAGAGGCTCCTTCATTGTTATAATAGGTCCCTTCTATTTTCAACTTACTAATGGTTCCTTTCATTTTACTAGGCGCCTTCTTTTTATCGTTTTCAAAGGGACTTATACTTTAGCAGGGTCATGTCGATTAACATGCTACTATTGTATACAAGCTCCTATTGTGTTAATTTTTAATAGGGTCCTATCAACTAGCAAGCTACCAAAATTTTTTAAGTGACACATAATTCACCCCCCCTCTTACGTGTGTTTGCTTTATTAGAAATTTTCAATACCTAAAATGGGCAACACTTACACCCTTATTATCAATAAAGGTACTTCATCCTTGAATGTTTAGATTTATATCCTACCAAATACTAAGATGGGGATCTACCATTCCTAAAATGTTTTGCTAAAGGTAAAACATGCTCGCTAAGATGTAGATTCGCTATATAGTGATCGTATACAAAGAAATTTTTGCTCAAGGAAAAACACATTCGCCAAATGAAGGTTTACTTATATAAAAATTAACTAAATAAAAATGCTCAAAAAGTTAAGAAAATTTGTTGTGTGATGAGAAAAAGAGAAATTTGCATTGTTTTTTGGTCTTAAAGTCCCATGAGTACAATAACAAAACAAAGAAAACAATGCACTTCAACTAAGTGGAATGAGATGTATAGAGGCCATGCTATCATAATTCCAAATTAAAGACTTGTTCTTTAGTGGTGAGTACGAACACTATAAGAAAAATGTCGTTTAGCGACAGATATTACTGACGGAATTAGAAATTAGCAACGAAATTATTCGACAGACAAAGGCGTCGTAAAAATGACTGTAGGTAAATTTACTGACGGACACTTTATGTAACCATTGATGAATATACTGACGGTTGGCTGTGACCGTCAGTAAATTTACCTACAACCATTTTGTTTTTTTTCAAATATTTAAAGATGGTATTGGTTATTCCATCGGTAACATTACTAATGGTTATGATTAAACTCTCAGTGAATATACCGACGGTTCAGCAAATCCTGATGGTAAATTTGGCAACGGGCTGTCAATATTAACGACGATGATTTTTTTTCCTTCGGTAATATCATGGATTTTACTGACAGTTTGTTGTGTTCCGTCGGTAAATATAATGGATTTTACTGATATACTTGTATTTTTCGTCAGTAAAATTTTGTAAAATTTTTTTAAAAATCCTAAGATTAAATTTTATTTCATGATCTTATGGTTAATGCATAATTTCAACAGTTATTAATTATTTGTGTATAATATTTTGATGTGTTTATGTATTTCATTTGTTTAAACAGAAAGTTGATTGAAGATATAAAGTTAAAATTATCTTAATTGATAATAAAAACATTAAATTGTACATAATAAGTATTTGTAATTCAAATGAAACGACTACAAGTACACTATTGTCTTGGTGACCGCAGATGCTCTTAGATGCTACCCTTCCCCTTTAACTCATCCACTTCATTACGGAGCTGAGCTATGTAATCCATCAATGTCTGCACTGTGCTCCGAAGCTCATTAACTTCATTGGTTGTCAACCGTCTACTAGATGTTGTTGTACTGGATATGGAGGATCGTGACTAACATGTGTTCACAAATGAACCTAACCCAAAGATCCTTCCATGGTAGTCCCTACCACCCACTGCATTAAGATATGTCTTACTCTCATCAACAACTTGTTCATGCTGAGACTATTGCTGAATGCTTTCTTGTATTTGGTCATATTGGGAGACAATGTTTATATTAGTAAATGATAATTATTAAGAATTAATATTAAAGCATAAATTTCACATACATTAAGTTCTCTACATCGAGTATTGATAAATGCCACAACGTCATGCATCTTAGTATGAGTGTGCAAAAAGAGCTAATGGGGTATAAGCCTCATGCCCATAGACTTTTCCTGCATAAGAATAAAATGTTATAAGTGAACTAGAATTCATAAAAATTTCGGCGGAGTTTCCTCTATTTTTATGATATTTACCTCCAGTTGAACAAAGAAAATAACTGAACACAACCATAAATGGCACCAAACATTTATACCATTGTCATTATCCATAATACACATAATTTCATTCCAAAATTCACACATCAATTTAAATTATAATACAATAAAGTAAAACAATTAGATTATAATTAGAATATTTATATAATTAATGTATACAAATCAATTTTTAAAAAATAATATTTTTTTATTGTACCTCAAACTCCTGATAGTAAAATTCCTTTGTGGCCTAAGAGATATTCTTTCATACGTAACCCTCAAGATCAATCATCATCATCATCCAGTCCGAAATCTCGCAATGAAGTGGAGTCTGGGGAGGTCCAATAGTACGCAGCCTTACCCCTACATAATAGAGAAGCTATTTCTGGTGGACCCACATGCAAATGAGACAATATAGGAATGATGTAAGATACAGAAACAATTCATTAAAAACATAAAAGAATAAAAAAGTAAAATAATAATAATAATAATAATAATAATAATAATAATAATAATAATAATGAATAAATAATAAAATAGAAAATAAATAATAAAATAGTACTATATGGAACTAAATATATTCAAAAAATGAATAAATAATAAAATAGCAAAAAAGTAGCAATACAATTATGCTAAAAATAATTAAATAGCCAATGAATAATGGGGGCTGCAATAAAATCAGTGAGAAAGCAAAAGACACTAAAGATACCCGTTCTGGTCAAGAGCTCTCGATAAGGGATTTTACAAGTGGTAGGCAAAATGGTATGAGATTGGAGAGGAAAAATTCTAAAGAAGTAAGCAAAAATCTACAGTAAAAACTTGTTACGACTAAAACTAGAAACTTGTCTTGGGCAAAAATCTACAGTAAAAACTCATTACGACTAAAACTAGAAGTTTGTCTTGGACGCGCTGGCTTGCTTAGGACAGTAATAATAGATAAACAAGACTAATTGAGAAGTCCAATCTACTTTAAATACACAGGTAGATGGAGTGGGCAGCATAGGTATCCTAAGCCTAGATTGAGCAAAAATGATAATTTCAGAAAAGCGATTCTTTAGAGGTTTAAAAAAGCTTGCTTCAGAAAACACACAAGCTCCTCCCGCTCCCTCTCTGTCTCTCTCTCTATCTCTCTCTCTCTCTATCTCTCTCCGTCTACAGCTACAACCTATTGTTGTCTACTGAAATGACCCAAACCCAAAAGCTTACCTTATGTAAAAAGCAAGTCTAACCTTCAAAAGTTTGGTTAGAAAAAAAGTTGTTACCCGTCTAACTGCATTAACACTACCATCTAACGAAGCAAACTAAATTATCGATAAAGGGAATAATGGCAGAATCGTGGGACTTTGATTTACCAGAAGCAAAGCATCTGAGAACAAGAAAGATGAAAAAAAAACTTCACGTACAGAAATTTAAGCAAAACTAAATAGGCAAGCTAAGACCTCCAACACAATTAATAGTTCAAGAACAAAACTCCTTATTAGCAAAAAAACTTTGGAGATATAGTAAGTAATGAAAAATATTGAAAACTTACTTGTTCCATGACCTTCAAGATCAATCTTCTCCTCAAATTTGGATGTCACGTTTCTAGAGCACAGTCCAGATGGAATCAACCTAATATAAAAAATAAATAATTTTATACCATTTTTAAAATTTAAACCTATAACTTAATTATAAACATATAGTGTTTCATATATTTTCACTTCCAAATTATTGACAATTGTGATGTAAGTTCTTCCTTCAAGTCCCTCAAGCTGCAGTCACCTCTTTCATCCGCATCATTTACCCCTGATATCTCTGTCATTATAGGGATAGTGGATGATGTAGGGGTGGTGGATGGTGTAGCATCAGGTACAAAAGGTGATGTCTCATTTGCAACTATAGTAGCTGGAGGGGGAGGAGGTAATTTAGTTACAGTTGCAAAGTGTGATGGTTCACCTTGATAGTAAGTACCTCTGAATCGTTGTCTGAGCCTGGGTCGCATTATATCACGTTGTCTCTTTGGTGACATATTTAAACCTAAAGTGAGTAATAAATTGGTAAGAACTGAGTTGTGTCTACAGGAATTATGAAAAAGTTCAAATCTACGATAGCCGAAATTTTGCCTCTCAAATATTAAGCTCCAAACCTAAACCTTCTATTTTCACCTCCTAAGTTTCTTGAGTTTCTTAACTCACAAGAAAATCCTAATTACTCTTTATAATTTGGAATGGGAACATGAGAGGGAAAATTCTTGGTCAACTTAATTTGGTATAGGAACATAAAATTAATAACTGAATTTTATAAAGTTGGAATATTTTATTGAATGGTTTAGATATTGTTATTGAAATCTAAAATAAATGTTAGAAGTTTGATATTTACATAAATTAATTATGTTCTAGTAACAAATATAATAAGTAAAGATAAAAGTATGAATACTTTGATTAATACATTATTGTAACGTATACAAAATATGTAATATGTTTAGAAGAAAATTATTATTATATTAAAAAAGATGCATGTAAAGATTCACACATGAAAAGTAAAGAGAACCTAATCATTTCAGAGAGCATCAATGAAATAACCTATTGACATAATTCAAATATTTGGGACTATAAGTCAAACCCATCCTAAATTAATTCCATGATAAACCGAAGTTCATACCACTAACAAGTTTCGATTAGTGCAGGCCATTAACATAAAAATGCACGAAGTTCAAATGGGAGGTTCAAACCACAAGCAAATACCTAAATTAAACCAAGTATAGAAATCCTACTAAATAACAAAACTCACTTACCTTAACTAAATTGCGGATATTTTTACAAAGTCATTAAAGACTAATGTATTTCACAAACTTAAACAAAAGCTTGGCAAGCAAAGTCAGGTTTGAGGAAGAGTGTTAGAAGTCAAACCCAATAGAAGCTTATAGGTTTTTTTAGATACAATAGTTTAGTATATCTATTCTCCTTTACTTTTGCTAGTTATCAACACTCATTTATTATGGTTGTGATGTATCTATAAATTCTTTATTATGGTAGTGTTTTAGTTGGCTTTGGGGTGTTAAAGTCGGTGAACAAAACCGATTTTGATGGTTATAAAAAAGGTTGTATAGGTAGTGTTTTAGAAGTGAAAAAAACAATGAAAAAAGGTAAAGAAAAGCAGAGTGAAAAGAGAATAAGAGAGAGTGAGACATAGAGAGTTGCAGCTCAAAGTTTGTATATTGTTTTTTTATCAATATATATATTACTGCTTGTTTTCTAGTAGCTTGTCTATTTTTTCCCCCTAACAAACGGAACTATTACAAAAGCTACTAACATTACAATGATTGCAATCATCCAAGTTTTACTTTACATGTCTAAAAGGAGTTTAAATGTTTCGTATGTTTTAAACATGTCTACAATTAATATAAAGAAACACGATTTATTTCTAATAAGCCTCATCCTTACTACTTCTTTGTATCCCTGGATTTTTTGGGAAAGTTTGAGGTTCAGTTGCTCCTCTATAGAAGGGATATAATTGATACCTTAAGCAGCAACTGTGGCTTGAAGTAGTGCACCCCAATAAAAATTATACATCCTTAGAACATTTTCCAAGGCAACCTCAAGGCATAAGTTACACTTATCTGAGGATAAGTCTGTACTGCACTACACTAGAGCATGCATAGTTTTATCATTTAAGTCTTTCAAACTTACCTTTCCATTAGCATATATATTAGCATAATGATTAAGAATTGTTTGTTTGATAAGTCTACTCAAAGTTTGATTAGCGACAGATGCCAACTTCTCTAGTTTTGAAATGTTATTTTTGTTACTTAATGGAATATTTCCTAAAAGATTCAAATGGCCCAAGAAACATCCACTAGAGCAGTGCAATTAGCATATGTCTTCCTAGACAACATCTTCTATATCGTTTATAGATCTTTAAGATATAATTTGATGTCATAGTTATCCATGTGTTGCAGCTTTTCTTTATTAGATAACCAAGGCATAAATACTAACCAAATATTTCATGATCAGTCATTTCCTGCAATGGCATCATATATTCTAAACATAGAAGCATTTGAGGAAACAGAAGAAAGGAAAGCTTTAGGGTTGTTTTGAAATGGTAACGTCGATACAATGATTGTAAGGAGGATAAACATTTGTAATAAAAAAAATATAGCAAAAGATTAGAATGGCCATAGATACACCCTGTAAGAACTCCGTTTTGGTTATTAACAAAAATTCTGTTATATAATTATGAATACTTATGAAGGCTATATTCTAATAAATTATAGTATTATGATTCCTTATAAAGGCAATAATCCCAAACATTTTGGTAAATTTTACTTAATTAAAAGGAAACTTCATTAACTTCAAAGCATAATACAATCGAAATAGTGCAAAAAGATGGAAGCGTAAATAATAAATTACTATAAATATTGGAGATCTTACTCAAGGGTTTGCTGAACTAAAAGAGGTCGGGGAAGGGAAGAGGTTAAAAAGTAACTGGCAGATGAATAGAAGTTAAATAAGCTAGATGATACGCACCAAATTATCATCTCTTTAACAAAACAGACACAAAATGATGAAATTTTCATGCTAATCTGCTGAATATCTATTAGAAGATTGCCTAGTTAATGAAAACTCGATCCCATATGATCTAAAATTAGAATCAATTGCTTTTCAAAATAACCCCTCAAAATCTACCATCAAATATTAGTTCTAAAGCCCAAATTGTAACCTACATTAGCTCTCACCCATTTCAAAGCTACCAACACCATATTTCCTTCCTAATTTCATACTATATCACCGAAAACAACACCATCCTTCTTCATAAATGCATTTAGCTTAATAAAACCTTGAGGAGGTTTATTCCATGAAGAGGGAGGTCGATTAGAATCACAAATAGCTACTATGTTTTATCCTAATAAAAATAAAGGTAACCAATCACTTTCTTGGCACATATATGGGGTAAGACATCTATTACTCTAAATGTAAATGCATTTCTGGAAGTCTACATTCTCCATAAGAGAGTCACAAAAACATAAACAAAATACACACGAACACATTTCACTACACAAATTCAGTACAATTCTAAAAACCAGGCAAAGGTTTCAGACAATTCTAACTGTGGACAAAGTCAACATCCACACAAACACATTTCAGAAACTATGAAAGCGGTACACAAAACCCTGTCTAAAACAAAACCCACTAACCACAATCGATGAATAAAGGAAGGCGCATAAGGAAGAAGATGGATGGCGAGAAGCGAACCCACGCTCGCACACAGCGACACAAAACCGGTGATAAGAGAGAAGAAGAACTCGAGGTGAAAATGACAAATGGGGAGGGGGTTGCGAGTTGGACTTCGTGCTAAGATCAGACATCTAATGAAAACGACTTTGTCTAGTAACAACATCGTTTTTGACTTTACTAAAATGTTGAAGAAGAAGCAAACGGTGGCGTTCAATTTTAATTTTACTGACAGAATAACCGTTCCGTCGGTAAAAACACTTTCGTTGGGGTAACGACGTCGTTTTCGACTTTAATAAAATGTTGAAGAAGAAGCAAATGGTGGCATTTAAATTTTAATTTTACTAACGGAATAACTATTTCATCGATAAATAACTGACAGAATACACTTCTGTCAGCACACCCCGATTCGTTAACGTTTTACTAAAAACGTTGCAGTTAAAGTAAATGTCAACGTTTAATTTTCAACTTTATCGACGGAATACACTTTTGTCAGTAAACCCCCTTTTATCGACGGTAATTCCTATTCCGTCTCTATATTTCATCGCATAAATTAACGGAATAGTTTTCCATCCAGCTCTGCTGACAGGTATTTTGTCCTCTGCAAATTATCATTTATTATGACAATTTTACCGATGAAATGTGATTTTTTGTTGCTAATTTTCATCGATATTTTTTTCATTGGTAATTTTCTATCGATAATCTGTAATTTTCTTATAATGGAAGGTACTATTTATGAAGGAAGCTACCTAGTCGATGGTGCCTGTGTTAGTGATGGTGAAGGTATAACGAGTATCAATATAATGTCAAAGTTGCATCAAGCTGGGTCATTTTTCTGTTAAGTACTCGCTTTGCTTACGAGACTCAGGGTCCAACTTTTTATAGTCTGACCTTCCTGTCAAGAGCCTTTAGGACTAAGCACTAACATAAACTCTTGTTTAGGAATAACATTTATGTTTAAGCTTGTTTTCAATCCGATCCAAAATCAACGATCTCGATTAGAATCGATGGAAGTTCCGATTAGATTAGATATTTTTTTCAAATTTTCAAAATTAAATTCTCCTCAAATTTTATCATTTAAACCTCACCTGATTTAATATCATCATTATTTTATTTAATTATGTAAAACAACAAAATTATTTTAATATATTTAGTATATCAAGTTTTTTAATCATCCTAAATATACAAATTTGTGTTTTAAATTAAGTAAAAATAGAAGAGAATCCGCTTTTTCTACTCTGTATTTTAGTTTGAGAATATACAATGAGAAGTGTAGGCCTACTTCTCTCTTCTTGGGCTTTTCTCTCTCCTGTTGGAGTCTTGTGCTGACGGTTCAGAGGTCAGAGCTTGGCCTTTGGCGTGGAGTGGTTTAACTTTAATGTATGACATGAAACTACTCTACCCTATTGACTGTTTTAGTCAACCCAATCCCATTTTACGAAAGCTGAAACCTTTACCTTTTTGGCAATTGAGAAGGTAACTTCAGAAAATATGTGAATTTGTAATGAAAACATTGCGGTCGTTGCTTGTTCGCCGGTTTCCTCATTCTTTATTCTTAAACAGACGATGGTCAGTGATTTATGGCGAGGCTAAGATTGGTAAGAAAACAAGCGGGGTATTTAATAAAGAAACTTGAGGTCGCGGTTTTCTGGTTTTGATCTTTTGTCAAACAGTTGGTGTGAGGGAAATGCGAAAATGGTTTTGGGGCACGAATGGAGCATTCGCATGCGATTACAGGTAATAAATCAACAATATAAAACTTATTACATCATTTGTATGGCTTCTAATAGATGTTGCTTTGCTTTTGCGCCAGTTAAAATGTCAACTGAATTTTAAATATCCATTTTATCTTCGGGCTTTAACGACAATCAAACAGAGCAGAAGAAGTGATTCGTGAATTGAAGCAAGCTTTAAGGAAAAGTAGTCATAAGAGTCTCCGAAGAACCGTTTGGTTTGGTAGGAAAATTTCCCTTTAACACCCTAATTAGTAGGCATGGGCTTCAGCCCGAAAAGATTGGCAAAGAGTGAGCAACAGATGAACAAAATGCGACAAAAGCAGTTATATTTGAATCTAAATTTTTTATTCAATTGTTTTTAATAAATTTTAGTCATTTGTTTGTGTGGGTATTGCATGGATTTCACGTGGATCCCACAAAATAAATGATTGAGATTCTATAAGACAGAATAAGACAGAGTAATATTGGACAGAAGATCTAGATTTGTTATATTTTCATTTCAATCTTACCTTTTTTAAATATTTTCATGGTACTGTGGCTTGATAATATATCAATTATTATGTACGATCATTAAAGAGACTAAAAAGCTCCTAAAACTAGCTTGAAAAGCTAATTGCATATTTTACCAAACAAGGTTTGGAGCTTTTTGGGCTTCCAATTAACTGCCAAAGAAAGCATATACCAAAGCAACCTATCGATCAAGGATGAGAAAGAAAAAGGAGTATTCCATGTCAAACCGACGGTGCAAGCCTTAAATATTGCTTAAGCCGTTGACGTAACAATCACATGGAGTGCAACTACAGCATCTTAGTCATCGCTGATCACATGTGACCTTATTTTTTTAAAAGGTGACAATAACAGCAACTGCAAGCATGCTAGGAATCAAAAGCTCTTTAAATAGTAGACATGACCACTTTGCGTGTGGGCACTTGAGTCTCTCTACTTTCATAACCAAGTATGTTAAAACCACGTTCAGTTGGCATCCAAAATTTCCAGCCATGTTCCTACAGATATGGTCTGGAGCTTCTTTATATCGCATGATGATCCCACAAACAAACAACTATATAAATAGAATGCACATAACGGCGCAATTGTAACGCTTGATCTTCGATATCTGGGGTTTTTAGTGTAGAGCAATAAACATCTGTAGATTTTGCCGCATGTTTTGTTCATGAATTACTAGGCTATTGAGTAGTACGTAGTATTCGGCAGGTTGTAGGGCAATACAACTGATAGTTTCTGTTATTACAGTTTAAAATATTATAAGATAATGAGGACAGGGGTGTCTTGACTATGTTCTAATGTTAATCCGTGTACGGTGAAATTTACCCTCTGCATGTTTTTGGTCGAACTGGTTCGTGTTTTGCTAAATTAGATTAAGCTTGAAAATTATTTTCATCAGGTTTATATTTTCCTTGGCTTACTCTCGTTCATAAAATGATTGGATGAAGGCTAACCATTAGATTTAGATTTAAGCCAAGACTACTTAATCCCTATTTTTCATATATTATGCTGCATACAGCCTTTTTTATATATATACTAACTGCATTTTTACTAATCCCAATACGAGATTTCCTAATTTACAGTTAGTACCATATCATCATTTGGCATTTCTTTGTTCTTATACCGAATGGATAATATATGCATAGGCACTAACCAATTTTCTTTTTGTACTACACAAACTTAGCACTCTTTTTTTCCTAAATATCATAATCCAGAGATTTATGAATGTATAGTTAAAGACTAACCCCTCGGAGATAGTTGATACAGATTTTTTTCTACAAGATGAGGGGATGTGGGTGAAATCTAACTTTACGAAGCACTTTCACATGAGGCAGTTTGACTGGGCTTCTCTCTTTGGAGTAGCCTGTTGGTTTTTATAGTATTGAAAAAAAAAAAAGAGTTTTTGAATCTGACTTCGCTTGGCCAGAAGAAGGTAACAGAGCAATTATGGAGTACGTAAAATGGATAGAACGGGCAAGGGCAATAGAAAGTTTTGTGTTTCCAACATAGGGATTGCCATGGGTAGTTTAGTAGGGTGGACAAAACTACCAGAAGATTTGGTTAAGTTAAACACAGATGGAGCAGTCAAATAAGGGGCTAATATTGTGACTGCTGGGGGGATACTTAGAGACTGACACGGTCAGTGGTGCGATAGGTTTATTCAACACATTGGAAGAAGCTCGCCGCTAACTGTAAAACTCTGAGAAGTCCAATCGGGACTTACTTTAGCTTGGACACTGAATTATAAATGAGTTATCGTTGAAGTAGATTCTTTAGAAGTTATAAATATTTTGTCTTAACCCAATATAGCTTTATCTGATGAGAATTTGTTAGTGACAGGTACCCGTGGTTTAATCTAACATGATTAGGAGGTGTAATTTCAGCACGTACATCACGAAAGGAACTAGTGTGCAAACAATTTGGCCTCAATCGCAGCCCTCGCCAGTTCAAAACTGCATATTCTTCAGAAACCTCCAACGACAATAATGGAACTCATTCACTGAGATAAGCAAAAAGCGTTGTACCGTAGAACTATGCGTTAGTTAGCTTGTATTTTTTGGGCTTTTAATTTTATCCTTTGTATTTAAAAAAAAAAAAGACGAGCCCCCTTTTCACCAACCATCAATCCGATTTAATGATTTAATAGGTTTGATTATCAGATTGTTGCATGTCAACCAACGAAAGATCATTGCTAATTTTACCAGGACACCAGAATGTCTGGCTCAAATTTTTTTTTAAGAAAATAAAAATTCTCGTTAAAAAATGGTAAAAGAACAATGTGAGGATTACAAGAGAGCCCAAGCTCCCATTACACTATAATTAGGTGCTAAATTCCCTACAATTTTATCGAAATGAACAGTTCTAATAGCTTCAATATAACAAAGAAGCAATTGTTTAGAACGAAAGAAGGTGAAGTCGACACGAACACGAATATTTAGAAAAATAATATAAGTTGCTATATACTATAGTCTTTATCTCTTCCTGGACCAAAACAATGACAAAAGTAATATAGAAGACTAGAAACATTATCATTGCACTTAAGGGTGATAGGAAGTGACTAATGGTGGTAACCTATAAGCTAACCGCAGTATAAGACCTAATCACTAACATGGATAAGTGTGCAGCCAGATGTGCATGATAGAATTCTAATATCTTCGAAAACCTGATGCGATAGACAAAAGACTTTGTCCCTTTCGCTCACAGAAAATGCACTGCGTGGAAAAGAAGATGACGTTGTTTTGTGGAAAGAGAGAAATTGGGGATTGTGAAAAAGAGATGCATGAAAGTAGGGGCAGAAGAAGGACTCTGTTGGATGCCAGGGAGTGGGTGGGCGTGGTCAGTATGTCACATGAATGCTTCGTAAACCAAAAGCTGAAAAACCAAAGAAAAGAAAGGTAATTATATATAAATATAGCGCTCAAGAATCTAACCCTAAGTTTAATTACCCTTCACAATCACTTTACAAATTTAAATTTCATTAGATAAGTAAGTTAAATTTTCTTTATTTTTTATGTTCAAAGTAATTAAAATTATAAAGGTTTAAGACAATAGGCAGATTGGCCTAAATAACATTTTTATTTAAGATATATATGTTACTGTGTACGAATTGGTCTGCGCTCAGAATTGGTTGGATTGCATTGTATCGGCTTGTTTGTCGGCACAAGTTTGCCTAACGTCCTCTTCACGAGAATGATCATTAAGATCATTTCCATCTCTACTTGTTTTCTTTTTCACTCGCTTCTGTTTGTATTTTTCTCTCTCGAAATCTGTGCTTCATTCTCTCTCTCACTCTCTCTCTTTCTAAGTTTGCATACATTATTTAACTAAGAGAAGATCTTGTTCGTTATGGATTATGATTTTTTTTTACTAATTTTATAGTGTTTTATTGTGTCCAATAAATTTTAATTATTTATTTATGCGGGTTTTATGTAAATTTTATATAAATAAATGTGAAATTTTTATAAATAAATAGCTAAAATTTACTAGACACGATAAAACAATTCAAATTAGATACCATGTACTATACGGTAGTATTAAATGATGAAATGGGCAAGCAAATCATTTCCTTGACTTTAAAGAAAGCACTTGAAAGCAGTCTTTTTTTTTTCTTTAATAGTACAAAGACATGATTTTAAACCAAGAAAAAGAAAACATTGAAATTATCAAGGAAGAGACTCCCCCCCCCTGTCCTTAATTTCATGGCTCATGCTAATCCTTCCTCTCAGTCCAACCAAGTCGCTAACATTTATAATGGATTCCATGATCCAACCTATATCAAACATCTCCTTCAAGTCAAAGGAAAAACATGCCTCCACCTGAAAATTCAACTCCATACGATCCTACTTTATACACCGGCCTAAGCGAGTAACCACAACATGGGAGTATTTTGAAGCTCACAAAAATATAGTAAATCAATTGTCCTCTTGATTATCCTTTAAGACTATATTGCCAAACTGCATAATGGTATACGACACTTTTGTGATTCATTTTCTTAGTTGTAATGTTGCTGCTCAAGCCATGGCCAAAATCCGGATTGATCATCTATGCCACAGAACATGTTGCTGAGGCTTTCTTCTTTGATCATTTGATCAATCTTCTGGCATTGAACTTCAGGCCTTGAAGGGTTATGTTGAAAGAATTGAGCCACACTTGTGGGCCTCATGGATGATGTAGGAAAAAGTGGTCGACTTGTTGGAGGATTAGATAGAGGACTATCACTGGCTGGTGTTCTTGAGATATCCAACTTTATATCAGAACTGTCACTTCTGTTGCTGCATGAACCCTCAGTTTCTTTATTCAGGTTAATTGATTCAGTTGGTTCCCTTCCTTTTAGTGTCAATATCTGCAGCCATTAATTGACTTAATCAAGAAGCAACATGCATGGTTCACACAAGCTAATAATTAGTTCCTCTTTTTTTAAATATAAAAAGTCAGCTTAAAACACAAGCAATGTGAGAGACAGAAGTGAAGAGAAATGTAGAGAAGAAAGGAGGTCAGTTTTGAGGCGGGGAACTTGGTATGATTGGAGACATCTATCTTCTGGACCCTTGATTACCTAAATTAAAGAAAGATCAATTCATCAAAAGGTGTTCCCTTTTCATGTTTTCTTCTCTTCTTCTTCATGTTCTCTTTTGGTTTCTTTTCCTTTTTCTTTCTCCAGTAGGGACAATCAAGGAGTTGCGCTAGTGATATTGATTGCAAAAGAAGCTTTTTAAAAGGCCGTCCTAGAAGTTAATAGCAAAGAAAAGGTCCAACGAAATCATTGCAGAAGAGAAAGTCAGCAGCATAAATCATGAACAAATGATCAAAAGTTCCAAATTATGGCTAAATAACATGATCTTCAACGCATAATAGACTTAAATCCCACAGAAAAACAAAAGATAAGACACATTAGGCATATTCACTAGAGAAAGCAACAAACTCATCAAAACTTACTGTACAAACTACAATTCAATGCAATAAACTAACCTCTGCATGTAGCTTCTGATTCTGAGTTTGGAGAGCATCATTATCGGCTTTCACGGCTTCATACTGTCTCTTCAGAAGATCATAATCTTTCTCAAGTTGCTTGGTCTTCCATCTAGCTCTCCTATTTTGGAACCATATAGCAATCTGTCTTGGTTGCAGACCAAGAGCCCTAGCCAGCTGCATTTTTCTCTCAGGTTCAAGCTTGTTACCCAGCTCAAAGTTCTTTTCAAGTGTCTTCACTTGTTCCATGCTGAGTCTTCTCTTTTTCTCTCCTGCTTGTGAACCATCATCAGACAAGTCATCCTCTCCATTAGCCTCTTCGTGACACAAATCAATTCTTGAAAATGACGTTGATCTTTTCCCGAGAAACGATGCAACTCCTGCAGTACTCAAAGAAAGCACAAAAGAAGTGAGACACCGTCAGGAACCTATCCTCAAAAAGTCGAAGGAATTGAAGGGAAAGAATATAGATTATACCCTGAAAATCTTGGGGAGGTAGGATTGGACTAAGAGAAGTGGGATGTTGATGTTCATCTTCATGTGGGGTTTGAAGCATGAAATTTGCTGGGAAAAAAGCCATCCCATTGCTAGACATGACCCAACTGTAAGCTTATGCTACTTGTTTTGAAAACAACTTAGGCAATAACCTGCCTGCCATGTTTTAAGGTTGAAAGGAAGTTGCAGGCTTGACGTACCAGAGCCAAAAAAAAGAACAGGAAACCTTTTCACTCAAACTGATCAAAAGGAAAGAAGAAAACTTTCAAGTCAAGGATCTGCGAGAATTGGGTTCGATTGACAGCTTATGTACCTTACTGCATTTTCCTCGGAAGAGTTAATATTTTTCCATAGGATGTATTCTCAGAGAAGAACATGATGTGGACGATGATGGAGAGAGAGAGGGAGAGATGTGCGAGATGATTCTATAGTTCCCACCTCTCTTTATATGAAGAGAGAATTCTGATATTTCAATGCGTTATTTTACTGCTAAAAGGAAACAGACTTTTATCCATCCGCATGAACACTACAGAAATGGGAGCATCAAGTTGTTTGTTAAAAAAAATACCCTTTGGGATTTAGTCCGATAATGATCGCTTCTCTACACATAAAAGTTATAAAACCTTGATGAACTTTGGGATTTTAGATGAATACGGTGTTGTCTGTACATATATTCTATAAAGTTAGACATCCAGCAAGCTATAGTCGTTTTCATGGTCTCAAATCATACTCGTAGTTACTTCAGAGACAAAAAAAATTGATGTGTGCTAATAAAGATGGGTGTGTTATTCCGATAAGAATTTAACTCTGGAAGTAGCATAACTTTCAATTTGCAACTTTTTTGCAAATTAATTGTGATAAATTATGACAGCTAATTAAGGGCAACTAGAGGCTTTTAAAACCTTAAAACAAGTCAACAAAGAGAATTCGCTTCCTAACACTAATGCTATTTAAAACTGAAGTAGTTTATGTGAAGCAAGAAGTTACTAGAGAGAAAACAGAAATGTCTATCCTCCTGAGGCTTAAAAAGGGGTTGCATTTGTGTGCGTGCGAGAGACATAGAGAGAGGTGTGTACTGACGCAGGAATCTAAGGAGAGATGGGTCCAAGCAGAGGGACAGGGTTTGCTACCTAACCCACCAACAGGTATCGTGCATTAGGACCAAGCTCTTTTCCGTCCATCCATATTATCCCTCCTTTTCCTTTCTATCTACCTGTCAATTTCCCTTCTTCTTTTTTTTTTTTTTTTCCCTTCATCAAGATCAAATGACTCTTTTGTATGCAAGTGTGTTCGAAGAGAGTTTTGTATATACATACGAAAAAAAAAGCCTGTGCCTTGTGATAAGGAGAAAATCCCTCTCTTCCTTTTATATAACACTACTGGAACTGTTTTTTTTTTTCGTTTTTGTCTTTGTGTCCACAATTTGTGGCGCTGTTCCTCTATATCTCAGTGCTCCTCTCTCTTCTGCCACTCTCTGAAGAGAAATTCATCCTCATAATCGCCTCTCATTTCCCAGTCAATACTGTTCCTATATATATATATATATATATATGTATGTATGTATGCATTACTTACATAGTAATGAATTTAATACGATTCATACATACATAGACAACTCAGACAGTCCCTCAAATCCCTCTTATAGGGTTTATAAAATTCAGTTGTGAAATTGTAAAGGGTGCTCCTTGCCATATAAAATTCATTCAAGTTCATCATCTAATCAGTGCCAATTATTTAGATGTTTCCATCCCTCATAATCTACTGCATACTAATAATTAGTTAACTTTGGGTGAAATTTATTATCTGAAGGTGAAAAACAGCTGAATTGTACCCTTTACGTATGTATCCATATTTATTACAATGCTGTGTGTGGCAACGAAAAACATAATGAAGTCTCCCATATAAGCCTTTTAAACCACTGGATAGTATGCCATACATGTTTAAAGGATAAGAAGCAGATACCAACTTTAATGCAAGAAGGACGCGAAATAGGTCAAGCACATTAAACAGGCTTGTATTACTAGTTGTTTGTATTTCTTCTATGTGCAAGGGAGATGATCTTCAATAATATTGAAACAAGACCAGCAATATGTTAACAGAAGAGTATGGTTTAATTATACATATTAAATATGGATATTCCATTGTTGATTTAAAAGATTTTTAAGGAAAAAAAATAATTCATGACCGCAAGTATTGTTATGAATATATTCAAATCCCATAATGGAATGTGTTAAAAAAAATCTTGAAGAAAAAATAAGTTCTGTCTGTTAGATAGAAGATAATGAAATATCAAAGTCAAATATGCAACCTAAAACTTGATATTTGGCTTCTCTGATCACTAATTATGTTTGACATATTAATCCTTGTGAAGGTTGTAGTAGGTTTAGAAAATAGGCCATTAATGATTTACATGGGAGTGTTTGCAAGCAAGAGACAGTCACAAGAAAGCCTTCGTGGTACTCAAAATAGGTTTGTTTGATTTTCAGTGCGGAAATGGTGTCTGCACCAGCCAAAACCACAGTGTTTACTAGCTGAGGGCCCAAATGAGGAGAGAAATTCTCTTCTGTTCTTCTCTTACATAGAAATCTATTCGAAGGGGTAAAGATTCACGTCAATAAGTGAAACGCACATGTACAGTAATGCTATTTGTGAAATGTAGAATTGATCAACGTTGTAGAGGTGATGTGAATCACAAATAAGACACTGCAAAAGGCAGCTTTCAATTCCACAGTTGCTAACTGTTCTTTTCTCCTACACTATTCTAGCATCACTGTTTTGATAGAAAGATGACAGACACACTTGGCCCATATGAAAAGAATTTAAGTATTAAAAAGGGTTTAAAAATAGTCATAAGGACAGATACCAGAAATTTTCATAGGCGATGGAATTGGATGGGGTTCGATTAGTCTTTCAAGTGATTGAATTGTTTAGAAATGAAGGGTTGTGATTTGACATTTAGGAAAGCTACTGGCACTCGTTCATTTCTATAACCTTCTTGTTTTTGCCAACATTTTCCCCTGTAATCATCGATCAATGTAAACCTATGAAACAACATCCTCCTGTACCCAGCTATCTAAGTCTGTTTCTTTTCTTTTCAAAACTTCTCTTCTAATGTTTTTATAGCTACAAGCTCAATCTTTTTCTTAGACTCAAATTCCTTACGTCATTAGACGCCTCTCTTATTTGAGTTCATGAAAATTAATCTTCACGAAATTCGGAACAGTGTATTGCACCAAAATGATAAGAAAAATGGTAGAGTTGAATTCATCCAAGTTTAATAAAATATAATGTAATAATAAAAATATAAATAGTCTAACAAAAAGTTAAATGTAAATATGGAAATAAGCAAAATTTTCAGACTTAATTTATTTCTTAATTACATCAAAATTCATTCAAGAACAATATTTTCCCGTTGAATACATTCTAATGTAAGTTTTTTTTGGTTGATATTGATGCAATAAGAGGATTAGAGATGCTTAAAATCATCTAACACCACTACACGAAAATAGTCTAATAGCAACGGAAAAATACCGACCGAATTGCAGTGGTATGGAAATAGAGACGGAATTGATGTTCGGTCGGTGAAGTTGTCGGTGGGAATTGTTTGCAGACGGTCCGTTTCGGTCGGTATATAATTAAATTTCGGTCGGTAATAATTAAATTAAAACCGAGCCCCTCCCTCTTTTTCTGTTCCTTGCGCGCGCCTCTTCCTCCTCTCCTCCGGCGTCCTCCTCCGTTTTGGCGAAAAGTATTTTAACCCCCAATTTTCTCTTCCCCTCCCGTTCTCCCGCGCAACTCTCGTCTTCTCCCTCGTCCGTCGGCTGGATTTCGCTCTAACGCAACCTCCAACCGCCATCGCCGCCGCCGTCTGGTCCAACCATTGTCGTCGACGTCAAGCTCGGCGGCGTCCCCTGCTGCGGTTGTAACGACCGAAGGTAGTTTGCCCACTTGTTCCTCTCTTCTTTGTGACATTCGATAGATGACACATGTTACGATTTTGGCTGTTGTTTTTTGATTATAAATTAGTTTTGTGAGGGTTATTGAATGTGTATGATGGCTGTTGTAGATTAAAGGGAAGAATGTAGGAATGTTTGTTGAATTAGGGATGAAAAAATAGTGTGCATGCCATGT
>JANKYE010000004.1:11263644-11275872 GCA_032467995.1 Erythroxylum dillonii
GGACTGACCGACCGACCGCTCTAGCACGCCGCTCGTGCGGGCACGAGCTCGGACATCCCTCTCGGTGTCGAGTTCGGGTCAGCGGGAGCGGGGCGCTACATTATAAATTAAAAAAATTACTCGAAATGGTACCCGGTATTAACTGTTACTATAATACTGTACCAGAACCCAATCCGATACTAAGTCTGGTACGACATTCATAACATTGCTATAGAGGCTATTATACCTTATATACATACTTAAAGCATATTAAGTACCAAATTTATAATAAAATTATCAAATATCAAGTAAAATACATCAACTATGGGTGTTAAAATATTGTTAAATATTCATCTATCAACACCCTTGACATTTGTTTCTTAGGCATGCCAGCTAAACTTTAGTGATTCTCACTTATCAACTCCCTCTTCTTACCTCCCCAACAAAACTTCATGGTTCCTTTCTGATAATTAAATACTATATCATTCAACATCGATAGCCATTAAACCACCAACATCATATCATTTATAACCAAGGGATCTATACAAAACTCTTTTTCACCCATCTGCCATTTAAGGGTCTATACACTTGAGTACAGTTTAACGTATTCCTCCTCATACTACAATCGCCAAATCTTTCGCCTCCTCTAACTCCTTAACGATTCTATTACTAAATTTTTTTCTAAGAAATTTTTTGTGCTCCCACCATCCACTAATATGTGGAGATAACCTTTCTTTCTATCATACCCTGTACCTTAATCTATTGATACTTTACTATACTCACTCCTAATATTGCCTATAACGAAATGTTAGGATACTCCTCCTCTTTAGCTTCCTTAACTTTCTCATTCTCTCCATCTTCCTCTACCACAAACATATTCAACATTTTCTTTTTTCACTTGTGACAAGGAACATATTTTTCTTCACACTGGAAACAAACCCTTTGGCTCTATAATCATCCAATTATCTACTAGAAGTGGTCTTGTTCCATTTCAACTTCCTTTCTCCTTTCTGGTTTTTATTCACAAATTTAGGTAATAAACCTTGTGATGATTTTAACATATTCATTGAATTTACTACATAATATGAACCTTTTTTGTTAAACCTTCCCACAATTCCACACTATGCAACTACCGTTTCATATTTCTTAGCTAGGTCATATGCTTGTTGAAAAGTCTTAGGATTCCATATCTTCATTAGGCATTCGATCTTAACGTTTACTCCCTTTAAGAATACATTGACTAAATAAGGTTCTGACATTACCAACTTATGCGAAAGGAGATAAAACTCTACTCAATATTCCTTTACTGACTCTTTATGTCTTAATTCTTTCAACTCCCTAATCAAATCTTCAAATGTCAACTCGCAAAATCGTTGTTCCAAGGCTAATAAGTACTCATCCCAACTAAGAGGCTTTGAGGTCAATTCGAATATACAACTCATGTTAGGTTAGGGATTCACCTTCCAAAAACATTATAGGTAAGCCAAATTTTCTAATCTAACGTGAAAATTACTCACATTTAGGCACCAAACTCGATATTTTTGGCTTTAAACAAGGTAACTCAATTTTACTACACCATATAAGGAATATGTAGTGTTCACTATAATAACCTTCTCTATTACTAGCTTTAAGAACACCCTATTCAACATTTCCTCATCGCACAATGTCACTATTATCCTTTTGATACAGTTGAGTGATCTAATCCTTCAATTCCTGAATACTTCGTTCATGTTTAAACTCAACTCCTATATCTAATTCCATAAGCCTTCCTAATTTGCTTTCATTCATAAGTTTTGGTTCCTTCTACCATGTCGCATCATCTGCTATGGTCTAAGATAAGCTCTGATACCAATTTATGTTACAGGTAGTTTTTTTGGGAAATCATTTTGGGAATTAAGGATTTCAAAATAAGCTAGTTATCAAACAAGAGAAAAGATTTAGAAATAGAAATAATGAAGAGATAAACTATAGTTTATTCAATTATTCATTGATTATCCTCCTCTTGTCTCTAGCTAATCTAAGTTAAAAGAAAAACTAAATGACGGACCCATTGGTCAAAAACTGAAATGATCTAGGCTTTGGCCTATTGCTGCAGGGAAGAAACGATTATACTAATGACTCTCATAACAATTGATTAATATTCAGTTATTTTCTCACACGTGTCTCCTACAAACAATAATGTTTCCTTATGTATTTACAACTACAATACTACATCATTTTACAATTCTCCTACCACTTTGCATTTATATTTTTCCCACTATAACCCTTTAGCTACATAACTCATTCAAATCTTAAATATATAATTTTTTGTTATTATCTTATGTATCATTATCTTTTCATTATTTTCTCTTATCTTATACTTATGTATATTACGGGGCTATCCTTTTATGAGAAATACAAAAAGTAAAAATAAAAATCTAGTTCACTATTTACTCCACCTTCAAAGAAGATCAAACTTAATCCAATGGTAAGTTGGGTGTTCCATCACAACCATTTCCATATCCAAATTGTTCTTCAGATTTTGGTACAAAAATCGAATGGAAACATATTCCATAATTTGACAATTAAGATGTCAAAGATTGTGTTCATATTCAAGAGATGTCAAAGTGAAGGCATTAAGTGTTACTCTGTAGATATAAGAGAACAAGCTAAAGAGAGGGTTTGGGAAAGAAAATGAAAAGTTAAAATGGGATAAATTTAGGTGGGGATAGAAAAAATGGAAAATAAATGTGTGATGAGATTCTTGAATGATTAGGTACATAGAAATTACAATGAGAAAAGGAGTTGATTTAATTAGGGTAAAAAGGGCATATTTAATCTTAAGGTTTATCTTGTTGACAAATTAAACCCTATCATCTAATAAACATTCAAATTCAACCCTAAGTTATTAGAAAAAGACATAAAAAGTGATGACAGTGTGACGTTGTCAAGTTTCTACCATGTTAGAAATCACATGACACATATTTATAATATTTTAATGTTGATGTAGGTTCCATGTAGCCACGTGATAGTGTAATTTAACTAATTAACCTATTAACTTAACTAATTAACGTATTAACTAATTAATTTAGTTCCCGAATTATTAGACGCATATAAAAACTCTAATTCCTAAAATCCGTAACTTAGTTCTGAAACCCCTAATTGCATTTATCTTCATAGGTTTGTCTGTGTAAATCGAATCTATTAACTAATTATCCCCAATATAGAAAACTTCCTTCCATTATGAAGTGTTTACAATCTAGATTATGTTGTATCCCTCATTCACAGCCTTTCATCATTGCTGCCTGTCAACATCGTCACAATCTATGGTAATGCAAATTATTTTGCTTCTTTTGGCCTAGGCATTATTTGTTTAGCCATTTTTTTTCAAAAGGGATATCACGAAATGGAGGAATATTGTGGAAGTTAGTGTTTAATTGCTTAATTAATGAGAGGGAGTTATGGCATGAGTTGTGTGATGAGAAGTCTAGGTGTTTCTTTGGTGGCTGTCTGGTAAAAAATATAAATAAGGCTAAGAATGTATGCAATCTAGATATTGTTGTCATTTTAGGCTTATCTTCATACTTGCAATTGATAATCAAACCTTAAGCAGCAAGGGAATTTGGGTGTTTCTTTGGAGAACTTTTTAATTTTTAATGTTTTTTCCTATTTAATATTATGTGTTTGATGACTACTTAGTAGAGGAAAAACAAAGAGGATAATTTAATATTCTACGATTGGTGACTATCTAGTAGAGGACACAAATGAGGCTAATTTACATTCTTCCTGACAATTGACATTCATACCTTAAGCAACAGGGAAGTTTAAGGATTTATATTTGTGTTTATCTCCAATGTTGTTATTCTGTTGGAGGAAAAGAAGTATTAGTTGATTGATACTTCTTAAGCTTTCTGTGTTTGCTTTACATTGGAATTGATTTATTTATATTTGGCCTATTTGAACGATTATCTCATTTTGGACCTAGTTGAAAAATTATCTTATCTTGGAACTAGTTGACCTAATTGTATAACTATAATTTCATCACCTAGCAAAAATTATCTTATACTTGGCAATGATGCTTTCTTTGTAGGTGAATTTACATTGTGATTTTCTTTAGTATGCAGATGGAATCATTAACATCGACTAATACAATAGTAAGTTCAAATGTAGGAAATATGGTTGCTATCGTAGGATAAAGGCCCCATTAAGGACTTTGTAGAGAGATTATAATCCCGATAGGATATTTTATGTATGCATCGATTATTCAGTGAGAATTTGTTATTATTTGATTAAAAACTTATATTTAATATTTATATAATGAAATTAAATATTTTGGGTTTGGAGATGTAACTTTTTTAAATGTTATAATAAAACTTTATCGAGAGAGTTGCTGAAGTGATTAAAAAATTAAGTAAAGAATTATCAATGTTAAAGAAGGAGGTTAAAACAAGCACAACTAAGGAATTTGAAGAACAAATGAAGCTTATAGAGGACATAAATTTATTGAGAAAAGAGAAAAAAGAAACAAAGTTTATGTTAGTGAATACTATAATAGGATTTGTTATGGTTATGGTACTTTTTATTTGTAGATATGTTATAAGGATATTGTATTAAATTTCAATTATGTAATAGTTAAAATTAGTTTCAACTATGTTATGAAAGAATTGATTTTTGGATTATATTTACATATGAATTATGTAAGGTAAATAAAACTATTTATTTTACAAATAAATTTGTATCATATATGAGGTAGTGGTTAATCAAGCAAAAGAACACTACTACTATATAAAACCAATAGACATTAAATAATTCAGTCCATATAAATTGAAGGCAAATTATATGAAAGAAATTAAATTAGGTTCTCAAGATTGATCATCTCATATTGTCCAAAAAAAAAACAATATTTACATTATGTTTATACAATACAAATATTTTGTCACTATTGTCAATAACATATACATCTCAAATCCAATAGGAAAATATAAAAATATCATAAGGTTATCTTACATTATGTTTATACAATGTAAATATTTTAAACTATTTTCAGTAGCATATGCATGTAAAAGTCAATGGTACAAACATTAGAATATCAAAAAATTATAGGCATCGCTAATCGATGATGTTTGCCTTATTTGTACTTAACTACAAAAGTTTAGGTTGTGATGATGATGTCAATGACATTCTCATTTTGATTGCTTTAGCTTGTAACTATTGTGAAGTAATACTTGAATTTCCTTTAAACCATAAACCCCTTAACTCAAATGAAAAATGGAATGTGTATGGATCAACATCTCCAAACTTGTTTTATTGGCATGTCCAGATGTACCAATTTAGAAAACTGAAGATAAAATAATAGAAACACTTTTAGTAATTATTTGAACTAAGACAAATTGATAAAGAACACATTCCTTATAATATTGCTTTGTTGACTCAGTATAGAGTTATCATTAACTCAATTTGGTCTGCTTAACTATTTTTGTTATAAAAACAACTTTGGCAGTTATTAAAGCCAATAATAACTAATATAAACCTGAAAATCTGTATACCATTGAAGTTGCCTCTGTGATAACCTGACTAAGATAATGATAAACATTAATTGTTGTATGTTTATAAACCATATTTATATGCATGAAGTAATGTGTACAAACCTGTGAAGAAGCCTCAGTGTGTTGAATTGAGTTATCCTTATTAATTTTTTTGATGTTATACCTGGAGAGACAATAAGCAAAACTTGCAGAGTGGATAAGCTTGCTTAAGAATTCATCATATCGGATGAGAGAGCTGATAGAATCAATAGCAAGTCATCTTAGTGTTGCTTGCCTGATTCAACCAACTCGCGAGGGTAACTCATCTATAGCTCCTGCAAGTAGCCAGGATCATCATCAAAGGAATCCATCCTCATCAAATTAGCCATAATCACGTGATGATTTATTTTGTATCTTGTTTAATTATCTTTCATGTATGTTTTCAATTTGCTTTTCGTTACTTAGCTTGTCCTTTTTAACATTATGATTATTGAAACTTTTATTACTATCTTCGTTTCTACAAAATTTTATTTCCTAGTTCGTTTATTTCTTTTTATCCTTTCTTTTATTTTATTTTTGCAAAGGCACATTAACATCGAATGGATCAAAATTAAGTAGTTGCTTTAAATTAGGGAAGTACTAAACAACCCACTCACTTACATATTTAATTATCTATAAACATTGAGGACAATGTCCAATTTGAAGTATGGTGATAGGCTTAAAGAATCTTTAATTGATTCTTCAAGTTGATTATAATATTTATTATATGTTTTATTAATTGATATCTTAAATTTGTTGAATCTGTCCTTGAATACTCTGTTTCCTTGTTGAATATTTATTTGAATTGGTGTGAAAAAGGATCATGGTTAGAATGAAATTAGTTTTCTGTCATATTTTTTGCAATCATTGAAATTTTTAAATTGACTAATATTACATATTATTTACCCACATATAACCACCTATACCCATCTTCTTCGTGAGCTTTTGAGCCTAAGAGAAAATTTTCAAAATTTTACTGCTCCTGTTATTCTTTCATGTGTGTGATATCATGCATAGTAAGATAATTCTAGAACTTACTTTTGTTATGCATGTTGAGACCATATTTGTGAAAATTAAAAACATTAATATGATAAAGACACTTAGATTTACCAACTTGTTTAAGCCTTTTTTTATAAATTATCATACCCAAAAATTGACCTTTAGGAATAACCAAGTTGAGCCTTAGCCTTTTTCATTGATTAAATCCACATATTAAGCCTTATTCTTACTTTTCTCTGAAGACCTGTTATTCTTTTGAACCTTGAAGGTTATTTGCATTATTTACTTGTTGAGACTTAAAATTTGTGAAAGGTCCAATATTTCTTGAATTGTGGTACTGAATGTTTATTGTGAAAAAAAAGCACAAAAGCAAGAAGAAAAAAAGGAAAAAAAAAGATAAGAAGAAGAAAGAAAAGAAAGAAAAGAGAAAAAAGTATGTAGTACCATTAGTTTCACAATGAAAGGACCTATGTATATTTGTAAACAAGTCTTGAAATATATTGCATAGTAAATTTACTTCAATTCAACCTTTTTATTATCTCAATCATACCTTACTTAAGCCCCATTACAATATATACAAAGACTTTTTGATTTTAGTTTATACATAAGTGGTGGAGATGTGATTTTACTGCAAGCCTATGGTAAGAATTCTACTATGCATTAATTTAGAGTTTTGATACTTTTCACCCTAAACACTTCAGCGAATTAAGTGAAATCTTGGTGAGGGTGTAAAGAGTTATGCTTTTGATTTAATGTGATTGTTGATGTGATTACTAGTAATATTAGGAAGTTAATTCTATGATAACTTGACTCTAATTATATGTTTATTTTATTAAGTAGGATATAATGATGTATAGTATGAATGGACAAGTTGAAATTAGTGAATGATTGACGTTGTGAAATTGACAATTTTGATTATGGTTTGCTTGAGGACAAGCAAAAGCTTAAGTGTGAGTTTATTTGATAGATGAATATTTGACTATATGTTGACTCCTATATTTGATGTATTTTTCTTGATATTTGATACTTTTATTATATATTTGGTACTTAATATGTTTCAAGTGTGTTTACAGGTTATACTTGCCTCTATGGACTTAAAGGAGAAGAAACCAAACATAAGCATGGCTAAAAAATAAAATAGCAATTTGGAAGAAATGCATGGATGTGCACTTTTACGATATTAGTGCACCTTGATTATGCATGCTCATAGGCACGAGCGTGCACATTAAAGTGCATAGCCCAAAATTCTAGCTTTTCTTATAAATTCGACATTTTGGAGCTAATAGAGAGGAGAGCGATTGGGAATGTCCAAAGACATTAAGAGGTGATTTAGGAGCTTGACGAGCGGAAGACGTAGGATTTTTATCGAAAGATTTATTAAAGCATAAGATCGGATGCTACATTGTTAGAATACACGATAGAGAACATACATGGAGATTTAGAATAAGATGTTTTTTTATTTTTTTTATATATGGATGTGATTTTGTGTTCGCTGATGTATAGATAAATTTTCTATTAGTATCTAGGTCAGATGAACCTAGTTGATTCTGAACAATGTCAGATGAACCTAGTTGATTCTGAACAATGATTTGATTAATTTGTTGATTATTAAGACCCAATTATCTATTCTTATTACTATCTATTAATCTAATTTTTAGACTTCAATATGATTTCATACTTAGAGATTGACAAATCTTAGGTTTGGATAGATCCATGAAAATTGGAAAAAGTTAATGTCAATCCTAGAGATAGGACAACATAACTCTTTTGGATTAGGGTCAAACCTAATAGAGGGATTCATAACACGGTAAGACAATCCTATAAGTTTTAACTTGAGTAATTCAGTTGGAGACCTTAGGATTAGTTATTGGTAGACTCAAGGTCAGCTACTAGGATACCTTAGGAATCTCCATGGTCCAATTAATCAACGGCATAACTGCATGACAAATAATCAATCGGTTAAGGGTTTAGGGGGGTTCGAAGCCTTGGTACTAATCATCTGATATCGGTAATTAATTAAGCATCATCAATGTAACATCGGACTCTTTGACCATATTTGTATTGTGTTATACTTTGAGATGCTACTGTATATTAATACATAAATGATTGTATATAAGTTCAAAGATGTATTTAAGTCCTTTGGGTATATATGTCAGTGATTTATAATGTTATATGATCTTACATGAACTTAGAGTTCATTAGTATGCAAAATTTTGGAGATTTCCGACGTATAAGGATCTAAATGTGTAAAATAGAGTCCATTAGATGGATACGAACATGGTGGTTGAATTAAATGTGTTCTAATGCCTTAGAGGTGATTAGACATGATTTATAGACTTATGGGACACTTAGAAAGCTTAATTGGAAAAGTTGACACATATAAGCAAATTGTTAAAAGTTAAAAGACTTAAATGTAATTTTTCAATTCTTGGAGGACCAATATGTAATTTTATAAAGTTAAGGGGTTTAATTATTATTCTCAAAAGTTTGATGACCAAAATAAAAATAAAATTTTTTAGTGATTCCCAAATTTTGGACTTAATTGCAAATTTAGGAAAAGTTTAGAGGGTATAATGATAATTTTACATAACCTAAGGGCAAAAAGATAATTTCACCATATTTTAGTCAAGGAAGAGTCGATATTCTAGACCCTTGTTCATTCATGGTCGTGCATCCCATTACTAAAGACTTAAAACATGTTTTAATTAAAAGAAAGGAGAAGAAGAAGCTAGTATCGGCCATCCCTAAAATTCCACCCTCTTTTTGATTCTCTAACCCAAATCAAGGTGTTCTAAGCTAATTTGGGGTCAAGGAACTCAAATCTATCATTAGATTTGATAAATTCTCAAAGGATTTGAAGATATCATCAAAGGAAGGTTTAGGTAAATTTAGTCTCATCTCTCTCTACATTAGGATTTTGAGTTTGGAATTAAGATATGTTGTTCTCCATGCTTGAATATACATGAAACATGGTTTAGATGAATTAAATTTGTCATGGAGGGGTTTCTTTAAGCCAAAACCGAAATTGTCCCCTTTCGGTGAAAGTTTGTGAAATTTTGAATAACTTTTGAAATTGATGATCTAAATGAATTCTATGGTGCTAATTGTACATTTATAATGTGAATTGATGATGAAAAATGAAGAAGAAGTACGTTGGATAGGCTTGGAAGAAACGATGGAAGAAGGAATGGATGAATGTGATGAGTTGTATAATTATGATTGAGTGGTGAAATGTGATGTTGATTGGAAGTATTTGTTATATAACAAGATAGGAGCATGAATTACCATGATAAAGCCTTGAAAATATGACTTCATAGTTATGCACATTAGGTGTTTGATAAAATGTCTAAGTGAACTTGGCTTAGGATTTAAGGAATTGTAATGATATACATTGGAAAGCGGCTTTCATGCTGACTTAGAATTAACTTGAATTGTTGCTTAGATTGATGAATAATGGACTAATGTACTTGGATAAAAATGTGCTTAATTATGTTTTGAAATGAGTAAGTATTGGATTAAAGGCATTAAATGCCTTAGAAAATGCAAAAGAAAAGCTAATGTGAATAGTAAGGAAGTAACCATGTGAAGAGTTTAATGGTCAAATCCTATAGCTTAAAGAGAGCGATATTGTGTTTTATACACTTATGTGATGGTGTATAAATATGAAACTGATGTTTAAGTAGTAAATACATTGTATGTCCTTTTTATGTATAAAGGCGAGCTCGTACTGAGGATTGTTGAAGTTAAGGAAGTGTGCACCTTCTTTTGAGGTGAGTTGGGAAAACCACATCTCTCAAATGGGATTAGGACATTCCAAGACATGCATGATGCCTTGTATATGAATTTTGAACCTAGGTAATGCATATTAGAATTTAATCTTAAATGGATGCTGGTATATTTGTTGGGCCTCGTTTCCAATGCCCAACAATCAAATTGAAGCTAAAAAGCGTGAGCGGGTTTCATGGTAGGGTCATCTCAATGAACCCTTCCTAATCAATTTAGCTTAACACCAAAGGTAAAAAAAATTCCTATGGAAAGGTAGTTAAACAAGGTAGGAAACCAATCCTTTAAGAATTTGTTGCAATCAGAGGTCGAACGACAAAGGTTTGGTCGAATGGATCCAACATGTTCGTGGCTCTACTCATATCGGAATAACTCTGTTTTTGGACTGTTTGAAAGAAAACTTCTAAATCTACAACTTTCATGCAGATCTCGTAGTGAGATTCGACCTCTAAAAGAATCAAGAATGGAGCAGAAGGTATAAGATGAACAGTGCATAAAAACTCAGACGAAGCAAAATTTCTAAGATGGAACAGTCTAAGACGAAGGAAAAACTAAGACGAAACATTCTAAGACGAAGCGGAAAACTAAGACGAAAGAAAAATTAAGACAAAATGGAGGTCAAACTAAGACGCAACAAAAGTCAAACTAAAACGATGTGTCTTAGGTACCAAAACTGAAACGAAAGAAGATTAAGATGATGCTGATGTCATACTAAGACGCAAAACTAAGACGAAGGGTCTTAGGTACCAAAACTAAGACGAAAGAAGACTAAGACAATGCTGACGTCATACTAAGACGATGTTGACGTCATTCTAAGATGCAAAACTAAGACGAAGCGTCTTAGTTACCAAAACTAAGACGAACCAGACCCGGTCAAACTAGGACGATAGAAGTCAAACTAAGACGATGCGTCTTAGGTACCAAAACTAAGACGAAGCAGACCTGGTCAAACTAAGACGCAAAACTAAGATGAAGCGTTTGCAGACCTGGTCAAACTAAGATGATAGAAGTCAAACTAAGATGCAAAACTAAGATGAAGCAAGCCCGGTCAAACTAAGACAATAGAAGTCAAACTAAGACGCAAAACTAAGATGAAGCGTCTTAGGTACCAAAATTGAGACAAAGCAGACACGATCAAACTAAGATGATAGAAGTCAAACTAAGACGCAAAACTAAGACGAAGCAGAGTTGACTTGTCTAATCCAACTTAGATTATTCTAGATTTTTCTCCAAGAGCTTGAACTCGAATTCTACCCTTATAACAGACCCGAAATATGGAATGCAAAATAAATCTGGGAAAAAGAGATCATAAGCAGAAGAAATAATATTTCATTTACAACACTAAACACAATTTGAATTCAGCTTTAATTACAATAAACACGCTCATCAAAAGCTCGATACAAATATATATGGATGCTTAATGTTTGATATGCTTATAAAGCTATCAAAATGCTACTAACTTAATACAAAAGATGCCTAGCTAGCTTGAAGTATCCAATCGCCTTGCAAGGATCACTGATTTTCTCTATCAGCATCTAAGAAGGAAGTGGTGGGGTGAGCTACACAGCTCACTGGCTAACATATTTATAGCCATGACAATTAGCCAAAGTCAAACATATATATGTATATATATCTCTGGATAGCATTCATACTTTATTCAAGCAATTTAAACATTCATCAAATTTTGCTTAATCATATAACACTCAATATGCTTCATGCTTGATCATTTAAAGATGCAATGCACAGCAAAACGGCTCGAGGGTTCCATGAAACAGAGAAAACCGAAGTTTATCCTATAAACAAAATGAGTCCAATTTAGATCTCATATGCCACAAGCAGGCTGTTGGACCCCGTTTCCGGAATCCAACCTCTTAACAGAAAACATCATACTTGAGTGTGGTTCCTTGCTTAACACGATTTCTCA
>JANKYE010000004.1:11287767-11299155 GCA_032467995.1 Erythroxylum dillonii
ATAATATATTATTAACAAATCATAATGTTAATACATGAATCACAAATGTTCATTAGCCTAGGGCACACTACTAACATTATAACCAACTTATTGGCTAAAGAATATGTTTAGTTATCAATGATCAATTTTAGAAATCAAGACAAAGATTGTGCTTTCAATTGAGTTTCAATACCCTTGTTTGCAACTTTTCTCTGCGGCAATTGTTTTTCTTGTTTTCTTTATTTTTCTATGCTTTATTCACAATCTGAATTTTAATCTCAAATCCTCTTTTATTTAATTTTTTTATCAAAAAGAATTGATAGTTACAACTCTTTGTGATTCGATCCTGTTGTTAGTAAGTAGAGGGGACCTTATTACTTACCCCAGGGTCCCGTGAAAGGATAAAAAATGAAGGTAATGCGGAATACATGTATTCGGTTCCATATCTGATTCCGATGCCGATTCCGAGCTCCAAACGCCTCCGAATCTCTCGGGTCCTTTAGCGGAAAGTGCTCACCGACTCACGGGCAAGGCCTTTCTATAGTTTCCTTAAATCCCGAGCTTTCTTAACGGTTTAGGAACCTTATGCTCGAGAATGGCTTCTCTGAGTAACTACAGGAGACCTTACCTTATATATAGCTTCCATATCGGACTTCCCCATCACAAGGCCGATATGGACCCAGTCCACACTGATCGGGACCCATTTTCCACCTGGACTTCGACCCATTACTTTAGATCCTTTATTGGGTCACTTTATTATCTTTATTAGGATCAAACGGCGTAACTTAACCTGTAATTTATTTAAAAACCAAATTGCAATCATGTTAGTTCAACTTTATGAGACATTGACAAAATTGCCCCTAAGGACAAAAATGTCTAACAATCTCCCCTTTGGACTATCATTAATTGCAGTAGACTTTAGTTTAAAAAATAACTTTAAAACTTGGTTAAGTCACGCTACTATATAGTCGACTTAGTTTTGAAAACAAAACATTTGATCCAAAGATACGAAAGTCCATCATTCTGTCCCACAAGGCTTTCGATATCGAAAAGCATCAAATACATGTGTCCTATTTGACACAGATCCAATACAATCACGAATACCTTATACCCCACTAACATGAATAGGAAAATGGAGTGTGGCAAACTACGATGATACTTTTATGATCTAAATTGTATCATCTTCGTTTGTAGGTCTCTCAATTTCTCCAGCTTTATGCTAAACCGCATGTGCTAAACTGCATCAGAGAAATTCTGTTTTCTCTCACGGAATGCTAAACAACATTAGAGAAAACCTTTATGCTCTCTAACTGAATGCTAAACTGCATTAGAGAACCCTTATGGGATTAAAAACTTATATCCCCCTATGTCATGTCAAACTTTATAGATATCTATGTTAAACCGTATGCGTCTAAATGACATAGGCACAAGGTCAATTTGTATATATGTATGATGACACTTAATACTAAGGCTAAATGATGATCATCTTTTCCAATAACCATCATACTATCATAATACTCTAAAATGTACAAATGTACATGGAGAAAACATAACGATCCCCTAACAGGCAGTGTCTAATGACATGAAATCACCCATACTGGATACTTGTGTTATAAACACAAGTGGGTGAGGTCCTTTAGTTAAAGGATCGACTCACAATTCCTCAGTCCTCAAATGCTCTAACCCTTATGTCACTTTTCTGTGTCAACACCCTTATGACCAATTAATTGATCTTTAACTGCTATAACCCTGTGATATTCTTCGTTGTCATTAAATAACACTATAAGAAGAATACTACGATAAAACCAAATGGGTCTTGCCTCTGAATGGACCACAAACCACTCAGAAATTCAATTTCTGAGTTAAACCGTCTGCGAAGCAGCCCCTTAGCATGCACTCTGCATGACTAGTTGAGAAAGTTACACGTGTCGCTTTGACACACTTCTACAACTCTATGTACCATCTACAAACTTGAACTGTAACTTTAAGTGAACTTTCGATCATACGAACACATGGCCTACTTTAAACCTGAATTCCCTATGAGGTTTAATCTGTTGACTATACTGTATGTCAACATATAATCCTTGATTCCTTCAAGTATCTCAATACTCACTATAATATATTCCAAAAGTCTATAACTGGATCAACCAGATATTGACCAAACAGTCAACCAGTAAATGCAATGTCCTATCTAGTACATAGCCTGGCATACATCAGGCTATCTGCCATACTAGAATATGGAATATTCCTCATAATCTCTCTATTCACTTTATTCTTTGGATACTGTATCAAAGATTATCTCTCACTGTGAGAGACAGGTGTTACACCAGGTTTACTATCAACTGTATTAAACCTTTGTAACATATACTCAATGTATGCATTTTTTGAGAGATCTGGTGAGTGTTAAGATATGTCCTGGTGAATCTGAATACCTAGGACAAAAGATGCCATCCTAAGGTCTTTATGTCAAGGTTCTTGACCAAAAGTTGCTTATCCTCATGCAACATGATCAAGTGACTTGATATGAGCACTTTACCATCCTTATCCAGTGATACGAAGATAACTTTGCTCCCCTTAACTCCCCTCAACTTCATAGTACAGGCATCCGTCCACTTTATTTTTCAAGAAGCCTGAAGAGACCATAACCTCATTACAAGTAAGGTATCACCTTCAGGAAGTTTATTATAAACCATATGTTGATCTGCATAACTCCAAACCATGTCAGTACTGTTTGGATCCTGGGACCCTACAGATTTTACCTTATAGACCACTTCATAAAGGTTCTTATTCAGGAAGATGGTTATGACAACCTTCTGATGTAATTCTGTATCATCATAAGCTACAATTGCCATTATTACTCAAAATGTATCCTACTAGGATATGAAAGAAAAAGGTAACACAAAGTCAACCTTTTCCCTGAGTGCATCCTTAGGCAATTAAGTCAGTCTATAAACCATTGACTTTTATCCTGAAATCCTTTAGGTCTCAACTTTATTTATAACTGACAAGCTTGCAGTTTCTGATGCAAATCAACTAGCTCCCCTGACCTTACTATGCTTCATGGATTGCATTTCATCATTCATCGCATCCCACCACACATCCGCATTGGGTCCAAAAATAGCTTCTACAAAAGTAACTGGATCTGTAATATGTCTAATACCATAGCTTGGTGCACTTGACAAACTATGTTGTCAGATGGGATAGCAGATCGTCTCACTCCAGTGGATTTACTTAACCTTATTAGATTTTGTACCCCCAGGAATCCCTCTGTGTACAGGTATGGGTTCCTGTTCCTATACAGGTACGGTACAAAAAATCTAGATCCGCCAGATCTAACTGTATGATTAGTTGATACGGGATAACTTTAGTATCCACCCTGCTATCATCCGAAAGGTCAAAAGACCCACCATCGTAATAGCATGGTATTCCAGAAACTTGGCTATTTGTGATAACATAATTCTGGCCCCTCCTTATCTACAACAACATCTGTAGACGTAGAGTGGATGAGATCTTTCACTAAATAGTAATGAAGAAAACGAATATGCAATATTTCCTTATAAGGATTATCCTACTGAGGTAGGGCAGCCCTTTACATAATTGTGCGCAAGGCTGAGTTCTTCAATTTCTAGATGGGTAGATTAGTTCTACTCTGCATTGGCTTCTTAAGTCCTTTAAGGTGCTATTATGCCTTTCAGCAATACACCATTTTGCTCAGAACTACTTTGGCATAGTGAACTAAATCACTATTCCAACTGACTTCGTTAGCTTCATATTCCTCTTCTTCATCACTAGCTTTTCTGGACTTAAGAAAGATGGTGGTCTCAATCGCCACAAAAACTGTCATTTAAGATACAAGCCAGCAAATGAGCAAATGCTCATCATGAAGCATTTGACACAATTATCATGGTTGGTCAATGTAAATTGATATGCTAGAGACAAAAGGAATATTTATAAGGACATTGAACATCCAAAACAAATTATGAAACAACATAAGACTTCATTTTCACTAAGATTACCAATTTAATTGATGATCTTTTGAAGTTACCACAAAAATTAAAGCATTGCCCATTTCATGATGAACCGAAGTCACCAATGTGACAACATACCTACAAATAGGCCATGTACCAAAAAAGTAGAACATAATAAAGCAGTCTCATTGAAACAAGTGATGACTATAAGGAAGCTAGATATTCTTTGTATCAGAGATTACCTCCCATTAGGATTCCATTCAATATCTATTGCCATAAAATGCTAATTGAATGTATTATATACCCATCTACATCAGGACAAATATCAATCAGCTTGTAAGTAACTACGATTGTAATGTAAGGCGATCAAGCACAAATTCGCTTAGGTAATTATGCACCAATAATAAAGCACAAATCTTATCAAGAAAATAACAAATTTGATAAATTCAGAGAAGTCAAGCTCATGTCTACATGAAGCATTGAAGAGATATGGTTATGCATTGCAAGAAAAAAGGCAGAGCCAGAATGTGAGAATCCTAGTGTCGCAGTTTCATATTCATTTTTCTCTTGTATATAGATTTTTCCAGTTCGCCATCATTTTGGTATTGCAATTTTTGAGCACTACTTTTAGCCAAGTCTTTATGAAACTAATCTGTAATGTGATATCACTTAGTAATTATGTTTGGGGATGAATATAGCAATTGTTATATATTTGTGAATAGCATGTTATCCATGAAGCAAAAGGAAATAAATATAGCATAACATTTTATACAACTAACAGCTACAATTGCAAAATGAAAAATACAAATTCAATACCATAACAGATTCTTACAATTATTAATATCTTTTAAAATCATCTAATCCAAGACGACTATAAGCATAAATCCTCAGCAGCAACTTGCAGTATGCTGTACAAGAAGAAAGACAGTTAATTGGATCATTTATGTCAGGTGTACTATCATAAACAAACTTCTGCTCACTTATAAATCTTTGATGTTGGAACCTAACGCTACATAGTTCAAGTTTTTCCTAAGAAGCAAATTGCCTCTTGTTATACACTATTCTTCAGTAAAATAACAGACATTGGATGGGCTTTGTTCTAATGATTGTCTCACCACTCTGCCTAATCATTTCTGATAGTCTCCATGGCTTCTGCCACTTCCATTTAAACTGTAAAAGCCATTGGTGATGACTTCTCTTCCATCTCCACAGCCTCCCTCCTTGACCTCAACCTGATAGTCTTCTAATTGGCATATGGCTTGATGAAACATGCAGAGTAATAAGAACTATAATAGGAAGATAATTACGCACCATCGTATGCTTGCTAATCTTCCAAATTTTTTTTTGCATTACCTCAAATTTACGACTTCCAAATGATGCAGGGAAAGAAAAGTATGACAAAGTGAGATCTTACTGTGGCTGATGTCGCCAAAGCAATTGCGACAACTTGCTCTCTCAATTTTAGCTCATTCTCTACTTCTTTTCTCTGTACTTCACTCTGTCGCAGTAAAGTTACAAGTTCCTTAAATTGTTCTTTCATTTCTTTAATCTCCATTTCCTTCTCCCACAATTGGCACCTTGCATCCCCAAGAGAATTAAACATATATTGGAGTAAGTTCTTTGCATCTCCCATTGAACGCAACTGATTCTAACGTACACGATTAATGAATGCACGTTCCCTCTCTTCTGCCTTTGAAAGTTGTGAAGCCATAGATACAAGTGAATTTGATGATATGTCTAGCATATTCTCTAGTGAAGATATTCTGTCCATTCTGCTATTCGGTGACATCGAAGAAGCCCTGATGGCAAAACATTTCACCAAGAGCTTCCTTCTTTTCCTTCCTGGGACCTGTCAGAAAAAAACGTTAGTGCATTCCAATAACAGAAATATATCGTGTTCCCAAAAAAATATCTAAAAAACTACGAAAAGTGAATTAATGCAACTAATACAACAGATCCAAACCCCCAGTGAGCTCAGATCCACCTCCATACTCTCATTTCCATCCCAATTTCATAAACTATCAGATATGATAAAGAGAAAGACAATGAAAAGTGTTAAATTAACACAAATTGAAGCCAGCTCGAGAATGAATAAGCCATGAATTTCCTTAGAAGCGCCAACTTTCCAATTTAGAATGTTTCTATCAAGCAGAAAACCGATACCCATCATCAAAAAAGGTGACTTGAAGGCTGGAAAGGGTAAGAAAGCGTTAATTCTGGTGATGTTCATAATGAGCAGCAAAGACAAAAGAAGAAATCAAAACGTGTATAGAAGAGCATTTCACCACCTGGGTAATGAATGGAGTGTCGTAAGTGCTTAGAGAAAGAATCTGCAGACACATTGCACGCAAAAACAAACAGATATTCGTCAGTGCGTAAACCGAAAAGAGGTAAGAAAGAAAACAAGAGAATCATCTTGTTTAGGTTTCTACACTATAGCTGTGACCGGAGCGCATGGTGATTTTCGAAGCAAGCCTGTGAGAGACAACGAATCTCTTTCTTTTTCTTTTTTTTAAATCTCAGCTCCTACTTGATAGATAAACAAGAAGAACCAGAGAATAATAAGAAGCTACGAACACTTACTTAGCTAATCGAAAGATGGTGAGCAGAGCAGCAAATTGACGGGGCGCAGGAAACACAAAAAGTGATGGTGGAGTATTTGGGGGGGAGAGAGAGATGCTAAAAAACACAAAAAAAGAGACGGTGGAGTATTTGGTGGAGAAGAAAGTGTTTTAATTTAAAAAAGGCCAACATCTTTTTCGACGTTTTATTGTATGCTTCTATTTTGTGACGTTTTATCAATAAAACGTCGTAAAAAATATTGCACATTCGCGACGTTTTATAAAAAGGCGCAAAAAGTTTAAACTTTTTGTGACGTTTTTTAAACGTCACAAAAAGACTTTACAATCTGTGACATTTTATTAATAAAACGTCGCAGATTACCTTGTTTTTTGTAGTGGAAGGAGGATAAACGTCTAAATTATATAGGTTCAATCAAAAAAGAAAATAGGCTTTCATGGCTCAAAAGGGTTTAACTAAAGATTAATGTACGTGTAGGCTTTTTGGCTAAGTGGTTAAATCCTAATTGCCTTCATCATTTCCTTATTCTAAATGCAAAATAAATGTGGCCTTGGGAAGTACTTGATGCAAGTTCTAGAGGTAAACTACATGGCTGAACTAATCACGCATAAGAAGAAATCATGAGATTAAATATTTGTAATTTCTAAAGGCTAAAAATCTCACCAAGGGTTATTAATTAGCTTTTTCTCGTAGCTTCAGTTTGATCAAAGAAACCACAAGTAGCTCACCCACTTGGCTCTATTAGCTTCGTCAAATGATGCAGGTTTATGTAAAACCTTATTATTATTTCAGAAAATCAACACAGACCATTGCTTTAGAGATCACAATCCCAAAAGTTTTTGGAAAATCAAGAACTTCAGCTCACTTCATGTTTATCAGAAAAACCCAGAACCAATCAGCACAAAAAGAATAAAGTTCTCCCAAATATCAGCAAACGTCAGAATTTTCAAGCAAACATCAATTTCACAGCAAAAAATGTCAAATCTCCACCCCCAATACAAAACCTTGCAGTGTCCTCATCGCAAATTAAAACGCAAGTGAAGGGATGAAGGGAGAGGGAAGAAAGTACCTCTTGTATCGTTTGCATTCTGTTCGTGGCGAATCGGTCTAAAACTAAACACCGACCGCATCTTGGAAGTTGCGGCGGGTCGCCGAGCTTGCCTCCACAATCTTGGCATCACACAATCCGCCGAGCTTGCTAACAATGCTTCTGGGAAGTAAACAAGTGTGGAGATAACAAAGAGTGAAGTACATAAAAGAATGAGGGCTTTTTAATGAGGTGGCATTGTCTTGTTAAAAGTTGATATTCTTTTAGAACGTGGATAATGCTAAGCCACAGAAAAGGTATCTTTGTTCCAGCTCTCTCTTATTGTTATTTTATGTTTTCTTGCCCACCATTTATGCTCGATATACACTCGTTTTCTGTTTGAAAGGAGCATGAGCAATAAGGTGGAAGGAGATGAAAATGTAAATAACAAAAGTTAAAGGACCAAAATGCAAATAATTTGAAAATTGCAATAAAACATAAATTTGAATGAAATAAATGATGAAAAATGTGAAAGTGCGTTAAAAAGATTAAGTTGCCTCCAATAAGTGCCCTTGTTTAGTGTTTGAGGTTCAACAACTTTTTTTTTCAACGTTGCTCAGGTGAGTGTTCGAAGTCAATTTCCTCAACTTTGTGCTACTGAAAACCTTCACAAGAAAGGTTTCAAACGATGCCCATTTACTTTGAAAATTTTGTTAGTCTACAAACTTTGAATTCTCACTGCACCATGTGAAAATAAGTTAGTGACGACAAAAGAACCAATCCAGCAGGTCCTCAACTTACCGGGAAATAATTTCAACCGAGAATCATAAAGTAAAACTTTTTAACCAATTGTAAAATGCTTCCCGAAAATCATGCTGTCATGGAAGGCTTTTGTCTTCTCCTTACAGATTCTCGAATTCTCATAAGCTTCTCTCCTGATTTCTTCTAATTTTTAGAGTTGTAATTTTCTGTTTTCACCAACTTCATCAAACTTCATGTTGCAATTCTTGAAAGCCCAATAAGCTCTATGTTCCAACTCAACTGGAAGGTAGCAAGGCTTCCCAAATACTAGGCGGTAAGTTGACATGCCAATGGGGGTCTTGTAAGATGTACGGTAAGCCCAAAGTGTATCGTCAAGGCGCATACTCCAGTTTTTCCTGTTGGGGTTGACTGTCTTCTCCAAAATTAACTTCAACTGTCTGTTGGAGACTTCAGCTTGGCCATTCGTCTGTGGATGGTAGGTGGTAGAAGTACGATGGTTGATGTTGTACTTCTTAAAAAGAGATTCTACCACCTTGTTGCAAAAATGTGTGCCTCTATCGCTAATGATTGCTCTTGGGATCCCAAACCTAACAATAATGTTGGCCTTGATAAAATTCACTACAACTTTAGTAGTGTTAGTACGGGTGGCTTTTGCCTCAACCCACTTAGAGACATAATCCACAGTAAGTAGTATATAGGTGTTACTGAAAGATGAAAAAAATGGACCCATAAAATCAATACCCCATACGTCAAAAATTTCACAAATTAGAATTGGTGTAAGTGGCATTTGGTTCCTATGTCCTAAACTTCCAGTTCTTTGACAATTTTCACAAGACTTGCAAAATAGATAAGAATCTCTAAACAATGTTGGCCAAAATAAACCACACTCAATAAATTTTCTAGTTGTCTTCTTAGGACCAAAATGTCCACCATATGCATATGAATGGCAAAATTGAAAAACAGAAGGCACTTCAATTTCAGGAACACATCTTTTAATAATCTGGTCAGAACAATGTTTCCACAAATAAGGATCATCCCAAACGAAATACCTAGCATCTCTTTTTATCTTATCCTTTTTAGTTCTATACAATTCATCAGGTAATATTCTACAAACTAAATAGTTAACAATGGCAGCATACCGTGGAGTTGTTTTATGGATAGAAAAGAGATACTCATCTGGAAATTCGTCCTTAAGAGGGGTAGCTGCTCACTCGAAGGGAGACGACTAAGGTGGTTAGTAACAACATTCTCTGAGCCCTTCTTATCGTGTATTTCTATGTCAAACTCCTGGAGTAAGAGAATCCATCTAATTAACCTGAGATTGGCTTCCTTCTTCGTGAACAAGTACTATTGGCTTCCTTCTTCGTGAATAAGTACTTCAAGGCTACATGATCAGTATATATAATCACTTTGGTATCGAGTAGGTACGGGCGAAATTTTTCCAACGCAAAGATCATAGCCAAGAGTTCCTTTTCTATTGTGGAGTAGTTACATTGGGCATTGTCGAGCATTATGGATGGGTAATAAATGACATGAGGTGCCCTTCCATCTCTTTGCTCAAGGACCGCACCTACAACTTGATTGCTAGCATCGTACATGATCTCGAGTGGAAACTCTCATTTGGGTGGTTGAATGATAGGTGCCGAAACTAGTTTGCCTTTTAGTGTATCGAAAGCTTTCTTGCAGTCACCACCATTGAACGCAAACTCCACATCTTTCTGCAATAACTGGCATAGAGGCTGAGATATCTTAGAAAAATCCTTAATAAAGCGCCTGTAGAATCCTGCATGGCCAAGAAAAGATTGAACTTTTCGTACACTAACGGGGTAAGGTAAAGACTTAACCACATCAATTTTTGCTTGATCAACCTCAATCCCTTTTGAGGATACGACATGTTCGAAAATCAGTCCTTGATCAACCATAAAATGACACTTTTCATAATTCAAAACCAGATTTGTCTCTAAACACCTTGCAAGGACTTTTTCTAAATTTGCTAAGCACTCATTAAAGAAGTTTCCATATACAGTAAAATCATCCAAAAAACCCCAATGATTTCTTCGACAAAGTCAGAGAAAATACTTATCATACATCATTGGAAAGTGGCAGGAGCGTTGCAAAGTCTGAATGACATCCTCCTATAGGCGAATTTGTCGAATGGGTAGGTGAATGTTGTTTTCTCTTGATCTTCGGGTGCTACCGGAATCTGAAAGAAGCCTGAATAACTATCTAAACAATAGTAGTGTGTTCGGCCAACTAATCTTTCAAGCATTTGATCAATAAACGGAAGTGAAAAATGATCCTTTCTTGTGCAAGAATTTAACTTCCGAAAATCAATACAAACTCTCCAACCATTCTAAACTCGGGTGGGCTTCAATTTACCATGGTCATTCTCGATCACAGTAATACCTGTCTTTTTGGGCACTACTTGTACAGGAATTACCCATTTACTGTCTGAAATTGGGTAGATGATGCCTGCATCCAAGAGCTTCAAAATCTCCTTCTTCACAACATCCATCATAGGTGGATTCTATCGCCTTTGTGCTTGCCTTGTCAGCTTACTATCTTCCTCCAAAAGAATTCTATGCATACATATGGAGGGCGAAATTTCCTTTATATCAACTATGGTCCATCCAATTGCTTCCTTGTATTCTCTCAACACACGAATCAGTTTCTCCTCTTCAAGCTTGCTGAGTTTGTTGGAGACAATCATTGGGAGAATTTCTCCATCCCCTAACATTGGGTTTGGTTCCTGTCCCCGTTAGTGGGGAAAGAAGACGAGACATAAAAATCCTGTCTCCGTGTGATGTTTGGTTGCTATCCCCGAGTTTCTGTCCACAGTCCCCGGATGACAGAAACAAGCTTTTTTGTTCCTCCCAAAAAGGGAGGACAGAGACAGTTGTCCCTGTCTCCGTAACATAAGCAGCGTTCATGTTATTATTAGTTATAACATAAGCAACGTTCATGTTTTGTTATAACTATTATAATTACCAATATTATTATAATTAATTTGTTATTATCATTATTATTATTATTATTATAACATTATTATTATTATTATTATTATGAATATTA
>JANKYE010000004.1:11323771-11340835 GCA_032467995.1 Erythroxylum dillonii
TAACTTATTGCTAACTTAGAGTGAACTAATCAATTTTAATTTTATTATTCATTTAGAAACTTATTTACAAGTATCATTAAATTTATTCAAAAATTTAATAAATTTAGAAACTCATTTCTAAATTAAAAATTAATCATTCATACTCATTCAAATATTTAAATCCATACCATAATTCATTTAAATTCAAATATTAGCCCATTTTAACCCAATCTTTTAACATTTATAAAATGTATATAAATATGCCTACATTAAATTTGTATAAGTTGTAAGGTGCATATAAATGGTAAGTAGTTTGTACTTTACTAGCATAGGTTATAAGTTCAAGTCTTTAAAATAGCAAAAAAGGTAGAATTCTTTCTCAAAATTTTTAATTAAGATTGGCCCCAATGGACTTATGGGTTCAAAACAGAATAAAGTAATTAAGGCTTCACATGTTCTTGTTTCCAAGCATTTATTCTTCTTACTATAGGTGTTTGTTGCTCTAGCACTCAAACACTCGTCTTCTTCTATTTTAAACCCCAGCCACTGTTTTTTTTTTTTTATCAAAGGTAAAAAGGTCAATTTTGATTCGAAGTTTTGTATCAATTGACAAGTTTAATCTTAACATTCCAGTGTGAACAATCAAGCCCTAATATTTAGATTATGTTAAATTTTGACTCTACCCTAGCAAATTAAACCCCTCTATTAAGTGTCATGTTAGCATTGACCTATCCATTTTAAGAATATTTTTAATTTTTTATAGATTCTTGTATCACGTCATTGTTGACGCCATTTTTCAAAAATATATTAAAATTTTAATTTATTTATAAGTGTGGGATTCACTTTTTATTTAATTTATTCACCCTCTCCTCCATTCTTCTTCTTCTTTTCTCTCTCTCTCACCTGATGACATGTTGAGCAGGTGCTGAAGAAGCAGAAGGTAGGAGAGGGAGAATTATAAATAGAATTTAAAAAAAGAGTCACACACTTATAAATAAATTAAATTTTTAATATTTTTAAAAAAAGCAGATGACACTTTGCCACGTTAGTAATGACCTAATAAGGGGGCATACAAAAATAATAATAAATATATTTTAAAATGTCATGTCAGCACTAACTTGACACTTATTAGAGGTCGGGTTTAAATTTTCCATTAAGATGAGGTCAAAATTTAACGTTATCCAAATGTTAAGGTTGTAACTGTTCACTCTAAAATGTTAAGGTTAAAAATGTCGATTGGTGTAAAACTTAGAATCAAAGGTGACCTTTTGCCATGGTGGTTGCTGTGACTGTTCATAAAATTGCTATGGTGATTTCAACGGCTACGATGGGTTTATCGTTTCTATAGCTGAAGTTTTTAAGTATTTAATAAACAAATGAGTTTTGCAAATATTAAACTTCTTTGTCCAGATTTTCACAATAACAGGACACAAACTAAAGCCTTTTATTGGTCAGACATAACTTTGAGTGTGAATTCAAATACATAGTAGCTTATCCAGATAAAACAGATATAAGATGACCAAAGAGATGATTCTCTCTCAAGGGCTCCATCAATTAAAACAAGAGACAATGAAGTAACCCATACAAACACAAATATGTTTGGTCATTCTAACGCATAAGCTAACAAAGTAGACCATAGTTCAACTTTTGTTCGCTTCTTGGAAAAGGAATATCACGTCCTTTTGTGAATGTGATTTTGGTTGTAATAAAAAAAATAATCTGTAATTTATATTCAAATAGGAAATTACTTCTAAAATCCATTTTATTGCCACGACCGAAACAAATTATTGTTAGCAATTATTCTTACACCAAAGATTTCACATTAGTAAATAAAACTAAGATCAAATATCAAACTAATCAATAAGATCTATTTTCAAATCAACGATAAAATTCATATTTACCATAACACAAGTGTGAAACTAGCTCCGGTGATAGGATCAAAACATACTTTGTTTCACTTATCAAGAATAAAAATCACTTATAAAATTTTTGCTTTGCTTTAATTCACAAAGTAAGAGACTTGCAGTTGCAGAACTCCTTTTCCTTGTTTTTTTAGTGATTTCAATTTTTTTCCTTACCTACTCATTTATCTTTATGATAAAGCATATGTTACAAATGATTTTCTAAAAGTTGTGATGTTTACAATTACAGCCGTCATGCCATTAGCTTACTATATGTGCTTATCCATCAAGTATATAAATCAATATATAGTACATACTAAATGGACATGAGCACAAATAAAATTTTAGGGCTGGAATAGGGATATTAGATCTTCTTCCTTATCCTTCTCTTCAAACTCTTTTTCTCCTGTTGCTACACATTTATGTTTAGCTCTCAAAACATTATTATACCAAATCATTATAACTAATGCAAACATCTTTCCATTTAGAACTTACAATTATAATACATGATTATGATTTAAAAAAATTATAATGCATCTTACTTGAACCGTAATACTCCTATCAAAAAAAAAACAAATAACTTGAAAATAATTTCTTCATACAATACTATTTTAACTACTTAATACATTTATCCTTATCTTGCCAATTACTATTGTGTACATCATCTATTACTTACTTAACAACGAAATTATCTTATCATTTTTTTATTAATTTTTAATCTTAACTGGCAACCACGGGGCTGCGGATGACGACCATCCATGAGAAACAAAATTATAGCTCTTTCCGGACCCTCTCTAGCTACTTTGGGTGCTTTATTTGGGCCCGAAAGTAGTTGGTGATGCCTTATTTATGTAATATTTAGTTTTATGTGATAAGTCGTCATTTTCTGGACTATACATGTCCTCCATTTTCAAAACTCTTCATCAACCATCGAAGAAATGTACAATGTCAATGTATCAACTTAATTAACAATGATTGTGTTGATTCTTAATAAGGTTTCACGAGTCCAAAGTTATGGCATTAACGTAATTCAGGTAAATGGGTCTAAATAAGGAGTTCAGATCTTCTGTCCAATATTATGGTGTTTTATTGTATCTAATAAATCTCAGTTATTTATTTATGTGGGTCCGTAAAACAGAGTAAAACTAAATAGAGAATCTAAAGCGCTAAATAAGTGCATATATACGTGATAAGGCAATATTCTTACGGATTATTTTACTCTTTCTCTCTCTATTTTTATCACCAAAAAACACAAAGAAGAAAATAAAGGCAACGAGTCGCTGCCTAGCATACAGCCAGCATGTACAACACACTAATTATCACATAGTCAAAGACCACGACGTTTTCGTCTTTGCATGTCTTTTGTCGTAGAATGGCAGCCGCATGGAGTCCATAGTTACCCCTCCTCCCCCTAATTCAGGCCTATCTAGCTTACTGAAAACCGACAAATGGCGCGATAATATGTAAAATGTCTACGGCAATTTAGCCTTTCACCTCTTTTCTTGGAACTTGAATGGGACGTAGAATTTACAAGAAATTCCTCTGTAAGCCCATTGCATGATAATGATACATCTATTTTCAAGAATCCCCAGGCGTATAAGTGCGATTGCTGTAAAAGATAGAATGCAAATCTCTTCTCTTAATCTAATTTTTGAGGTAAGTTAGGCCTTTTAATATAGTATTAGAGTTTATTTGTCTTGATGATTTGAGACTGTATCCGATTCTATCCTCTTCTCTTAAACTAATTTTCCCATTAGTTAAGCCTTTTAATATAGTATTAGAGTTTGTTTGTTTTGATTATTTGAGACCGTATCCGATTCTATCCTTTTGTTCAATATATCCATCAGATATCTAATCTTACTTTAGGCTATGGCTCACATTGGATAATTATGAGTTCATTCAGTCATTTATAATAGTTTGCAAATATCCCTTCTCAAGCTAGGTTTTAGGAGTGAATTAGGTCTTTTAACATCTATACTCACTTTATTCCACTGTGTGCAAGTATTGGCTGAAGGTGATTACCACGGCATGCATGCATGCATGCATGTTGATTATCTTGTTACTTACTATAATAATTCCATCTATTAGTATTATCCTTTCTAAAATGTGAATTCAGTGCATTCCAGAAAAAACCTGAACACCTTTATAAGATCTTGAAACTAAGCATCTAAACTTGAAATAAACGTGGGAAAGACATAAGAATTAAGTTCATCATCAAACTTTTAAGTTTTAAGTGAATTCACGACCACGATTTAGGTTTTAATGAAGAATATTTACACTTTGCTATGAAATACAACATCCAAGTTAATTCCTCTCGCTATATTTCTCCTGACTACATGCATTTTTCTCACGTTATCACCTACAACACTTGCCCAAAAACTATCGTAATTATAAAGAAAAATGCAAAAACATAAATTAATATGACGGGCTCATTTCATAATAGAGGTGAGGCAGAGAAGAGTGTGGGGCAAAGTCACGTGGTAACATATCGGCTGTCATTTTCAAAGAATGACAATTTCTGGTCCACCAATTCTGAGGTTTGATAGAAAGATTAGCAAAAGTAAATGTCTCAAATCGCAGCAGGGAAGCCCCTGAATTTGACGATTAGACAAAATGCAGCTTATATGCAGCATAAATCTCACAATCATCACTTAATATAAATTGAATATAATCAACGATAACATTAAATACGCTGGCTTTAAAACCGTAAAGCAAATTTGATGAAAAGTACACGTACATGAACCCCTTTTTATTACATGGATTAATAATTACTATTGTAAGTAGTGTTTTAAAAGGGAAACTTAATGGTACAAGACCATGCTAAACCCTTTTTCCTTGTCCTGACCTCCCTAATATATATAGAATTAGCAGTAGAGAAAGAAGTGCCAAGACGAAAGGAGGGTGATATAGTACTCTATATTACATAAGTAAACTCCTAATTATGGCTGCTTGAACACTGTTCGAGTCAGTTGAAGCCAAAAGTTCTGATAATCGGTCGCTAAGATCATCCACTTCCTTGTGCAAGTTCCTAATATAGTTGCAAGTCTCGTGCAGCACATTTGATGCCGAAACCTGTTCCTAATAAGCAAGTCAAAGAACATTAGTGACTTTAGGGATTTAGCTAAAGACTGAAGTAAGCTTGAGCGTAATTAAGCATATATAAGCATAGGAAACTCTGTCTCTCTCTCTCTCTAAATATATATATATGAGGAACAGTTAATAGCTAGGGAACAACAGAGTCCCACACCTCAAGTTGTAGTAGCTAAATGTGCTACAAGAAAATAAATGAGGCTGTGGAATTATACGACTTATCTACTATATTGAATCAAGGCCACACAAATATGGAATGGAGAAAGAGATAAAGAGAGAATGAGAAAGAGAGAAAAAGATCAAACTATATACCCTGTCGGAGCGCCTATTGCGAATCTCAGGAATAAGTTCTTGCAACTTGGACACAAGATCGTTGATCTGATCATCAGTAATCCTCGGAACGCCTGTCTGCCTTGAACGAGATCTTCGGCTTGACATTATCGGAAGACTATTAAAAAGAAAAAACTGTCAGTTATGTTAACCGAAGTTATGGAAAGGAACTAAAAAGCAGCTGTAGCTAAGCTCATGCTTGAGAGACAAAAGGGTGAAGTGGGTTGTCAGAAAGCAACAAAAATGAGAGTTAGGATGGATATAAAAATAAGGGTAAAAGAGCCTAACGAGGTGGACAGATTTTAGAGACAAAATGGGAAGGTAGGCATGAGCAAGGAGGCAGAGAGAAAATGCGAAAGCGGACTAGGGAAACGGTGGTGGTGGCAAAGAAGACAAGTGCATGAGAGAAAGCAGTGGGCTATAGCTTGTTATTAAATAGGGTTTTGAAAGAGAGAGGAATCCTGTTATAGAGATACGCCATACTGTCTTTCTCTGAGTATCCCCAAACTGGGGTTAGTGTTTAAGTGGGTTAAGATGTTTATCAGCCATCGACCCGGGCCAAATTGCGACAGTCTCAGCAAGCAAGCCCACGTTATCTTATTACTTCTTGTCATTTGAATTCTTACAGCAGTCTCAAACGGTAACTTAAAACCCCTTGTACAAATATTGAGATTTAGCAACAAAAAAAAACCCATCTTAATATTTACCGTGAGCATAATAGATACGCTGACTGGTTAATGATCTATGCAGAATATTTTATTTTAAGAACCACTTATTTTGATATTATACTCATTAAGTGTTATATTCTCTTTTTAGAGAATACGTCGGAAATTTATTTCTCTAAACTTATAATATAATCTATTTTCTTCCATGTTAATCAAAAAAAAAAAAACCATACGTTCATATCTAGCTATCTCCAAGCAAGCAAGAGGATTAAATGATGTTTGGAACTATATGCAAAATTTTCATAGCAACTAGAAGGAGCGTGCATGACAATGTTGACCAGCTGGATTAAATGCTCCCATGCTCTTCCACATTTCAGGTCACGACGTGAGAAGGGCACGTGTTGTCTCGTTATCGCTGCAATATTTCACAGATTTCGAACCCTCACTCTGTGGTTCCTCTTTGACTAGTTATCGCAATTTGTGTTCGCGGTTAAAAACGGTCCCTAATCCTAGAAACGCACCTTTAATTTCCCCGTGGCTTTAATTCTCGAATGACAAGGACGTTAATTTTGTCACTTTAACTAAAACCAGGGTCTTTGTTTCTACTTAGTGAACTTAATTACTTGGATACTGAAACTTCTATTAACTATTGAAGCGATAACGTAATGGTCAATTCACATGGTAATATGGGATAGTTTGAAGATTTTCTGGCGAGATTGGTGGCAAGTCGGTCCGTCGAGGTTAGGAAGGACTTGGAAATCGGAGCAAGGAAGAGTGTTCAGGATACATTTGTTCCATCATCAGTTAATATTGTCAAATGCTTTCTTTCAAAAATCTGATTCATAACCTAAATTATAAAACCAATAGCCAACTAAGTTACTTTCAGACTTTCGTTGAAACATACATGTGAAGCAAGTTATTCGTCTCCCAATCCTAACGTTGTGTAAGATAGAGCTAAAGTCAAATTCAGTTAACGCATTTATAATCCTAGCACAAATCTTATCCATATAAGTAGTGAATAAAATATAGAAAATAATAATCATAGAACTCAAAACTAATTTCAACTAAGTTGAAGAATAACACTTTTTCTTTCTTAAGTCAATTAGTCCAAGAATAAGTGACTTCTTATGAATCGTTTAGAGTTGAGAAAATAGCTATTGGTAAATTTAATAAAAAAAGCTGTTGAAAAAATATTTGTTGTAAATTTAATAAAAAAAAGTCAGAAAATGAAAAATTTTACTGATCGATATATTGAATATGTGAAAATTAAATAATGTCTAGTAGAAATGTTACAAGTGAACTCTAGAGAAGTATAATAAGTGAAAGCATTTCTTGTTGAAATATATAATTAACAATGGTTAATTTTTGAAACAATATCAAATATATGATAAAATTAATGAAATGTATGTTTAAAATATTCATAGAATTGTATATAAAAAATTAATTGATGTATAAAAATTAGAATTTATGAATAAAAATGACTAAGAATATTATAAAGAGTAAATAATTTTAAGCCATTAAATTACTTAGTTAACCTGTTGATCAAGATCTTTCATATTTTCAAAATTTTAAAAAAAATCTCTCTTTTTTTTTAAAACATCCAAGATATCTATCTAAATATGGAGGTATTAGTACATTTTTTTTTAGATGAGCATAAAAAAGTTTATATAGCAAGATGAATAAGTAGAATAAACTAGCGAGATGAATAAGTAGAATAAACTATGTACAAAAATATTATAATTGTAGTAGGGCTCCTAAATGAAAGGAAATACAAGATATCTATAAACCCAGAGTAATTACTGAGGAAAATAAGAATGTTATAAGTGTTATTAAGTAATTAAGTGTTATTTAATATTTATTGAGTACTTAAGCGTTAATTTTAAACCAAAAAACTGGTATGGGTCTCCAAAACCAATTCTTCTGGCAGCGTCACTTAGGGTATGTTTGTATGTGAGTGGAGAGATGGAAGAGAATAGAATGAAATAATCCAAATGACTCAGGCTATTGTTTAGGAGTCTATTTTGAAACAGGATGGAATGACAGTTAATGACTTTGAAAGCCATCCTTTGTCATCCAAAATTCAATATTTTGTGATCTCTCAAATTAGGGAATCAGGGGTGGAATGACATGGCTTGCCTTCCAAACTCTAATTTAATGACAAAAATACCCTCAAAAAATTAATGAAATTATAACCCAAGTCCAGCAAATACCTACGCGGCTACACATTACTATGTCCATTACGTTTCTCCTTCAACTGGCTTCTTTCATTGACGAACGTTTTCCTCCGCATTTTTCATGCATGGGACCATCTTTAATTTGGGCTTCAAACTTATCTGTTCACAAATCTATGCAAAATTCTCTGTATGAATAAATGCCTAACGAAGAGTACAATGCGATGAGGGTTATGAAAAAGAACAAGAAAGTTGATTACTTATATAGGAAAATGACAAAACTATATTCTGGGCATTCTACAATTTGAAATGCTTTGGGGTTACTAAAATAGTTTTATGGCAACTATGCATATTTTATTACAAGGGTAATTTTGAAAAAATACAAGTCATTCCATTTTATTCATTTTTAGTATCACTTCCAAATAATGGTCAAAGGAGTCCCCCTCTTATTTTATTTAAATTTTCAAACAATGGAGCGAACCATTTCATTCCGTTCCATTAATTGTCATTCCATTCCATTCCACCCTAAACTCTCAAACATACCCTTAATCACTAAATTAATTTAAGTTCCATCTCTAGTGCTGATAAGAAAATTATAAAATAAACAATATTTCTGACTTATTCTATGATATAGACTATAATATTAATAGCCAATTTTCAAATTGATCCTTATCATTGCCTATAAATTTGACAAGTAATAGTGGAAAAACTCACTAAATAAATTAATAATAGAAAAGGTTATAATTAAGAATGTTAAAACTTATGACTGTTAAAAAAAGAGATTGTCTCAATATACAAGATTCTCTGTTTTGTTAGGGTTAAGAAAAGGTCATCAATTGTTTACAACCTTTCCATCATAAGATATGATTTATCACAAAGATATGATTTATCACAAAGATAAAAGTTGAATAAGAAAATTTTGAAACCAATAAAAAAAGTGTAGACAGAGTTTTGTAAATTTTAAGATTTGTGCAAGTCTCTTATCTGGTGAACCAAAGCAAAAATTTGTAAATAATTTGTGTTCAATTGACTAATAATACAAGTATGCTTTATGACGTTATTTATAAATGAAATTATCTTCAACTAACAACAATGGTCCATTTTTTAGCACGGTCTTGCTTCATGTTCATCCCTTCGTTCCAGGTTCGTTGAAATTCCCACATGCATAAGGAAAATCTTCATCGATTCATTCTCATAAAAACATGTACTTTTGGGCTTTCCATGTGGAAAAAGCGGACTATAGCTAGTGTTGGTGAACTTATTATAACTACTGATAGAACAAATGATCATGTCGTATCGTACATGACTGATTAGTACAATTAATTACATTCGAACACTATAGCCACTCTCATATGCTTATTGAGATAAAATGCAAACAGATTAATTTGGGATAATGGTCCAAAACTCTGACAAACCATACGAAAAATTATTAAGGTAGCAATAGCATACGTAAAGATCTGCTTAGTTATTGGAAGATCGTGAAAGATCTTAATCTCAGCATGTATATTTCACTGACATGGGTGAGAATAATATCGAGATGAACGTGAGTTGAGTTAGGTCAAGAAGATTGCGGGGTTAGTTTAGAGATCTACTAGCTAGGATCACATGGAACCTGAACTTACGACAGAACATGGAACCTGAACTTTTGACAGAAACGTGCCATCAAAATTAATTCTAAGTTTCTGTTTGTCATTGTTCAGTAAATAATAAATTCATAAGCGCGCATACTATGCTAACACATACAATTGTTCTTGATAGAACAAGGCGAAATGTCCGTAGTTGTTCTTCTTTAATGCACATGGAATGTTCATGGTGAAATCTTTTGATTTGAAGCATGAAACTCATATATAGTATCTGATGGCTTTCTAAATGTCGCGGATCTCATGAATGCCATATTGTTTTAAGTCATGTTCTTGTTAATCCAAGAAAAAAGGAGTCCACCTAACGTGTGCCTTGTACTCTTGGCAATTTTGTTTGTGAGAATAGTGGCTGGAACACAGGGTCTATGTACAATGGGAGCAAGTGGGGGCAAGTGTTTTGTACTCTTGTCAATTTTGTTTGTGAGAATAGTGGCTTGCACATAGGACGGATGTACAATGGAGCCAAGTGGGGCACTTACTCCCATTGCCTCAAAAAATTTGTATATAAAAATATTATTATTTTAAGTTTTTATTTCATAAAAAATTTAAAATTTTGCTCTTATTAATATTTTGCCTTTACTTAAAAAAATTATTTTGTTCTTATTTAAAAAAATTTCTACGTCCGACCCTACTGGTATAGACTAGTGGAGTGGAGTGGCCACATACGTTGCATGCATGTCTCAAATGGAGTGTTCAATGGACGCAATTGCACTGCCGACTTCAATGCAAAGTGATTTTGTTTAGAGGTTCGAATGCATACAAATAGACTCCAAGTTATGCCCTTTGGATACCAATAGCCCTCTCTGATTGCTTGTTGGATGCTATAAAAGCCAAAACTACTCACATGTTAATATTGTGGTCCGATGACCATTCTCGTCATATGTTAGGACCAAAACGAAGAATGGGAATCAATTAGCCTTTCATCACTCTTGACCGGTTGGCTGATTTCATAAGCTGACAACTCGCTGGTATGGAATTTCCAATTTGTATACTTGTAAGAGTGAGAATAACATGTAGGTAAATGGACTTTGCTGTCCTTTTCACTTTTACTCTTTTTATATATAAACGAATTTACAAAACAATTTATGACAGATTTGCCTCTCTTTACTATAATACAAATAGTTGATTAATTAAACGTAGTAAGAATAGATAGCTAAAAATGATAACGGTAGATACAAAATAAAAGCTGAACACAAGATATTTATGGTAACGTCCTCCTTAAATTGACGTTGATTGATTAAGAAACATTAATTTTTCAATAAAAAATTTTATGCTTCTCATTTGAAACAATTTTGTTGAATATATCTGCATAGGAACATAAAGAAGAGAAACATGATGATTAGTTAACCAAATAATCTTAAAACAATAGAAAGATAAAGCATGATGCTTCAATTATGTGGATGACATTAAAAATAAAATTTTATTTATTGCTTTTCTAAGATATGATGGAATAAGGAATCTTGAAGAATCATATATCATCCCATAAATATTGATTGCTTAATGTTAGAATTAGTGAATCATAATTGATTGCTTAAAAGAAGAACAATTCCAACCAAGTGATATAATAAAAGGAGTGGTCATAGTGACTTTGCACAAACTCTAACTGAGATAAGGTCTGCCAAAATATAAAAGGAGAGCTACTTTACTCGTATCTTTCATTATTGATAAACGATTTTCTTATATACAAGAAGGAGCTTGAATTAGCTCTTAAATCAAGGAAACTAAAATACGATACAAATCAATACAGATTAAGCTTTAAATCAAGGACAGTAAATATGGAAAATGAATATTTACAATTGACTATTACTAATATGCCCCCTCAAGTTGGAGCATGGAGGTTGTGAATGCCCAACTTGCCAACAAGAGATGAAAATTGATGAAAACCGAGAGCTTTGGTGAAGAGGTTAGCAAGCTGGAGTTTAGAAGGAAAGTGTGCAGTAGCAAGGGATCCTAATTTGATACAGTCTCGAATAAAGTGACAGTCGATCTCGATATTTTTTTATGCATTCATGATGCACAAGATTGGCAACAATATGAATGGAAACACAATTGTGACAATACAATTGAGCATTTTGTTCAAGTGCCTCTAATTCCTTTTGCTTTACTTCTCGCCAATGAACATCTTTAATAGCTTGTGTATAGGATTTTGGCTCATCTTATTGAGTGATGGCCGCCAAAAAGCTAACATGGGAAGAAGTGAAATTAGAATATGAAAGAAAGTGGGGTAGTGGATAAGACGTACCTGAGGATGCATGATTAGAAGAGGTGAACCGAGATGCATATGACTTTGGCAACTCAACATGAAAGTCATGGAAGCAAGATAGCAATTTTGCAGTGTATGAGGGGTGTGTGGTTGGTGGTATAGGAGGTTGAATGGTAGTGGAAATGACAAATGTGTCTATAGGTAAGGCAAGTATATCAAGGTCTGTAGGAATTGTATGACTTGTGTTTAGAGAAGGTGGGTCTATGTGTTCAGAGGTTGTATGGGGAATAGGTTCAATGGAGTCATGGTTAGGAGCAAGTAGAGGTATGGGTACATTGGTGGATTGAGAGGAGGATGAATGCGATGGGAGAGGTTTGTGGTGGTAAGGAAAAATGTGTCCGTAAAACACAACATCTCTGGAGATAAAACTTTTAAGTGTATGTAATTCATAGAACTTTGTATCCTTTGTGACCATGGGGATATCCAATAAAGAGACATGATGTGGCATGTTTAGAAAATTTGTCTTTCGACCAAGACAAAACAAATGCCTAACAAAGGCATCCAAACGCTCGAAGATGTGAGTAGAAAATAGAAGCTCATATGGACTTTGGCTAGACAAAAAGGTGTAGAAGTATAATTAATTAGATATATAGTTGTCAGAATGCATTCCTCCCAAAACTTAATAGGTAAATTTGATTGGAATCGTAAGGCTCTTGCAATATCAAGAACATGTTTATGTTTACGTTCTATAACTCCATTTTGTTAGGGTGTAGAAACACAAGAAAAATGAGTTAAGATCCCATGTTGTTGACAATATAAGTGAAGTCTATGATTAGTAAATTTAGTCTCATTATCACTATAAATGGTCTTAACTAGTTTTCCAAATTGTCGAACTCTCATAGCCATGAAACCAACCTAGTGTACACTTCTGATTTAGTATGCATCAATAAACCCAAGTAGTTCTGGTGTAATCATCTACAATACTTAAAATAATGAACCCCAAATAAAGATGGAGTTTGATATAGCCCCTAAACATCACAATGAATTAACTCAAAAGTTTTATGTAATTTGATAGCACTAATAGGAAAAGAAGGTTAAGCTTGTTTAGGTCGATAACAAGAGTCACAACATTTATTAAAAGACTTAAAAGAAAACGGACTTAAATCTTTAAGAAGAGATAGCTTATCGAAAGATAAGTGTCCAAGATGTTGATACCATAGAGTAACATGCAAATTAGAAGTAATACTGGTTGTTGCTACAGGAATTTTGAGTGCCCTAAAGTAATAAAGACCATCTCACAGTTCACCCCTTTCAATTAGCTTCCTCATAGGTAGGTCCTACAAAACACAGAAGGAAGAAAAAAAATGGCCAACACAATTTAACATTTTATTTAATTTACTGATAGAAATAAGATTGCAAGAAATTGATGGTATGTGAAGGACACTTTTAAAGTAATGAGAGAGGTAAAGGAAACATTTCCAAATGACTTTGCTGGCATAAAGTATCCATCTGGAATTTTAATTGGCATGAAATGAGGAATAGTTGTGTACGAAGGAATGAATTTTTCTTGAAATGTCATATGGTCAGATGCACATGAATCCAAGACCCATTCACTTTCATTATTGGGTAGAAAAATTGCATTACCTACAAAGTTAGTTGTACCCATAAAATTAGTTGTTGAGGCATGACTTTTTTCAAGGTCAAGCATAGATATAAGTTGGGCATATTGTTCATTCGTCAATCCAGCTATTGGGATGGTATTGTTACCCTCAGTTTTCTCCATGTCTTGCATATTGTTAGTTGTCTTTAGCTTTAATGACTTATTCCCTTTGTCCCACCATTCTAGTTAGCCATGTAGTTCAAAACAAGTTTCTTTCGAGTGCCTCGTCTTTTTACAATGGTCACAAATAGCTTAGCGATGTCATGATTACTTGTAGATTTGCAATTATTATTGGATTTGTTGAAACTATTTGTCAACAATGTTGCTGCATCAACAGAAGACAATCACCAGTCCACTATTAATTATTGTTGCTCTTCTTAGGTTACCTATGCATAAACACGAGATATCGAAGGCAAGGGACCTATATTTCAAATATTAAAAAGGGCAGTTTTGTATTTTTCATTTAAACCCATTAAAATTTGATGCACTTTTTCTTTTTTTTCTTTCTGCAACAAGTGCCTTTGCTAAATCGCAGGTACATGGTGGGATTTGTAAATAAGTGATGAGTTCATCCCAAATGCCCTTTAACTTGGTGTGATATATTGAGACAGTCATTCCCTTTTGCAAGGTATTCATCATCTCAATTTTCAATTAATGAACTCGAGAAGCATTACCTTGTGAAAATAGTTCATCTAAATCTCTCCATATCTCTTACTTTGTCACAAAAATCTCACACTATCATGCAGTGTAGGATGAAGAGAATTGAAGATCCAAAAAAAAAGACCATTGAATTACATTTGCTCCATGCAAACTCTTCTTTTAAACCAAATGGTGGATGAGTCATAGATCCATCTACAAAGCCAAATTTGTTTTTGGCTTGGAGTGCATTAGTCATAGCATGACGCCATATAGGATAATATTTTTCTTCTAGGAGACAAGTTAGTAACGTTATCCCTGGGTTGGCAGAAGCATGAAGGATGTATGGTGATGAGGCATTAAGGTTAATTTGGGTAGTATTTGATTGATTGTTACTAATGCTCGAAGAAGTGTCTTCAGTCATGGAAAATTTAGGATTGTAAATGCTTTGATACCATGCCAAAATATAAAAGGACAGTTGTTTTACTCTTGTCTTTCATTACTAATAAATGATATTCTTATATACAAGAAGGAACTTGAATTAGCTCTTAGATCAAGGAAACTAAAATAAGATACAAATCAATACAAATTAAGCCTTAAATTAAGGATGATAAATATGGAAAATGAATATTTACAGTTGACTACTGCTAATAAGTTTAAACAATTTTTTTCTTAATTCATGCTTGAGAAGATTGCTTTATAAGAAATGTTTAACTTAACACTTATATCATAGATAAAGAAAATAACCCCCGAAAAAGGTTTCACGTCGATATCTTCTTTTAAATTGCTATGTATAAAGATAATTTACTTTCATATAGTGGGAGAGCCCAACCTTGTGAGGCTGTAATGACAAGAATTATATAAATGGTAGTCGTCTTAGCTATAGAAAAAAAATCTTATAATCCACCATATATTCTTAGCAATTACCTAATATAACTAACATAAATTTAAAACATTCAATAATATTATTAAACCTAAGTTTGATTGAGTAAACCTATTTACAGTCAACTGTATACCATTAGGTGAGCATGGAACAACATCCCATGTATAATTACCTTAAAGAGCTTAAACATTTTATCTCATACTTTTTTGTCGACATCTATGCTATTTTTTAAGTAGAAGAAGCTGGAAATGATATAGAAGATAAAGTAGCAATAAATAAAGCATGTTAAAAGTCTAACCAACTCGGAGGATGAGTAAATCGTATAGACTGTCAAAAGAGCCTATTGTACAACTTATACATAATAAGAAGTAAAAGTTTTTGGTGGGTTTAAATAGAAAAATAAGCAATATTGTTAGTTATGATACATGTGCATGACTTAATTGATGATGATAAATATTTAAAATATCAAAACTAGGAAAAGTAATAAGTGAATGATCTTTTATTAATTGAGAAAAAATTAATTCTTAAAGAAAATTAAAATTACATAGCATATGCATTTTCTTATATTCAAAGTCATAATATACACAATTTTTATGGATTAGATTGTATCCCATAAAGATAGATTCATATGATTAAGTAAAGGAATTTTTTTGCTCATGAGATGAAAAAAGAATAAAGCAAACATAACTAAAGATTAAAAAATGATGATAAGTAGCATTTTTACCATAAAGGTAATTATAGGAAGAATCAAGATTAGGTGATTGTAAAAGTAATCTAATACGGAAACTATAATAGAAAGAGCCTCAACCTAAAAGTGAGGTTGAACAATTGATTCAAATAATAAAGTGCAAATAACTTTAAGAGGATGTTAATTTCTATTATGCGACATTATTTTATTATTAAATGTACAAATAAGAGTGTTATTTTATAATTCCTTTCTTAACCAAAAAATCATTAAAGGCAATATACATAAATTATAGCTAGAATTAGCTGAAGAAATTTAATAATAAAAGAGAATTGTGTGTCGATATATTTATGAAATATTTGAAATGTTAAAAGTATCTTGATTTTAAAATAAAAATATCCATGTAAATTAACTATATTTATCAATAAATATTACAAAATAATTATAACATGCATAAGATGTAACATCCCGTCCCCATATTAAGGGTTAAGACCCGAAATTTCAGTACAAGCAAGCTTAAAGAGAAACTAAGACAATGCATTTTCTTGTTCATGCATCATGTTAGCATATATGCATATAAATATGGAATGTTTTCGTATAAAAAGTGGTACATGCATTCATTGACAATTACTGGAGATAATTGATATTAAATGTGATTTTATTGAAAATGAGGAGTAGAAAGAGTGATTTTGGTATGAGTTATAATAAGGAAAGATTTAGAAATAAGAGTGGTAGTAATCTGGAAAATATTGAGTGAGTATGCTTCAGTCTTTTAGCCACAACGTTTTCTCTAGTCATTCAAATAAGATGATTCTTGATTTGGATTAAACTAGAGATATATGACTACAAGTCGTATGAAGACATCGAATTCTAATTCTGTCTTTAAGAATCTCAAAAGTTGTCACGAAGTTAAGAATTGGTGCAGTATGTTGGTGTATGAAGGGGAAATTTGCCTTCGGACTTTAGGGGCAAATTTGGGATTGATAAAAATAGATTTTGGTGAATATCCCTTCTGTAAAGTTGTAGATCTTTCTTTTCTCTTATCCAACGGTATATTATATGCAAAATTTCGATATCGGATTCAAAGGTTATGACACTTATAAGTAGAGACATTCAGGGAAGAAAAGTAGACGATAGAAAGTAGACGATAGAAAAGCAGACGATAGAAAGTAGACGGAAGAAAAGCAAACGATAGAAAGCAGACGATAGAAAGTAGACGAT
>JANKYE010000004.1:11359378-11372696 GCA_032467995.1 Erythroxylum dillonii
TGTGTTTGCTAAATTTGTTCTGAATGCACAATTGCATATGCATAAAAGTGTGCTTTCTCAACTTAACTGTTGAATGCTGGACTAAGGTCCGATGACATGGGAAAATGATTTAATGAAATTATGCAAATATGAGTGTTGCATTCCATATCATGAATGCATAAAAAATAATGGTAGTTGTGACCAGAATCGCCAACGATCAGAGCTTAAAGCCCAACGAATGAAAAAGAGTCTCGAGCTCGAAAAGGGAGTAGTGCATACCCAGAGGGCTCTCCTATCCCAAAGATGCGTTTAACGCTTAATGAGCCCTATATAGGATAGTTATCAATGAGCCCGATATCCAATGGATACGGAACAGTTTAGGCACTCGGTCACAACAAAGTAATAAATGAAAAGTGGGTCTCATGCACATATGCATAACATGATTGATTTGATTGTATTGAATGGGAATGACTGATTTGATTGTATTGAATGGGAATGATCGATTTGATTATATTGAATATGTAACTGTATTGACACAATGAAAATGTGAAATTGTATTGCATGTGAAACTATATTGCATATGAATGTGAAGTGTGATAGTGAATATGAAATGTGACTTAATGGAAATGAAAGTATGTGTTATGTGTTATGTGTTATGTGTTATATGATTGGGTGAACCATCGATGATGGTCACTCACTGAGTTCGCAAAACTCATCCAAATTTTGCATCTATTTTTCAGGATTCAGAAGAATACCCCGTGATGCAACGGGAGTAGACTTACTGCTCACAAAGGACCGTTAGAGGTTGGGATCAGCTCGTGTCTGCATTAGGTTTTTATATAGAGTGTTTTCCGTAATTTCTGCGCAGTATGTAGTTTGATACATAATGGGAATATTAGTAAATGAGATTAATGACATGCGAATTTTTCTATTGTATAAATGCTTGCCAATTGGAAATGTCTGCAACGTTTGTTTATGAAATGGGCCCAGACGGCCCAAAAACGAAATGGTTTGTGTTTCTAAAAGGTTATGAATGTATTTGGGCCCTCATTAACCATGGAACTGTGATTTGTAAAACAATGTGCTTTTGACTTCTAACTTTATCTGGCCCAAATTAAAAATGAACTCTGTTTATGTTAGTGGTTCAAAAAAAAATGTTTATACCGATTTGTGAATGATTGACTGATCTAGCATGCTACCTTCGCGAGCACGGACTCGAATATCACCGTCGATGTCGGGTTCGGGTCTTGCGAAAGTGGGGTGCTACATAAAAAGAAAGATAAATTGCTCCTATACTGTCATACTATAGTTGACCTTGCAAAATTGGAAATCAAGTATTTTAACAAATGATTAAAGTCATATTAGTTTGGATATTTCATTTGTAATTGCCTTATACTCACTCTCGGTTGATGATTTAGTTATTGTAGGCTACTTCTTTGCTAACCATGATATTAAAGATGGCCCAAAAATATATCATAACCATTTATGAATGTTTGTCATCTAGATTATTACCCCAATCATTGTCGACTTAACAATAAAAAACCATAAACTTTATAAAAGTAATAGCAAACCCTTTGATATTGTGCCCTTGAGGTCACTAAACAATCTCTTTAGTTTTTTTCAATTGATATCATTTGACAATATATGAATTAGAATAGTTTGTTAATAGTAAATGCAATATTAGGCTTTAATATGGTAATATATTGCAAAGCTCCTTTAAGCTACCTTTGTTGGTGTGAAAACGTAGATGACTCACTAATAGTTTTAGTTAAGCTTGGTGACAACACTAATGGAGTAAGATAAAGATTATAATTAAACCCGATTTGTTTAGGAGTTTACGAATATTTTTAGTTTTCACAACAATAGTCCTTGCTCTGTATGTGCAACTTTTATTCCAAGAAAGTAAGATAAGTCGCCAAGGTCACTTATAAGAAATTCAAGTTATAGTGAAGTAATAAATTTTGGAACTAATTGAGCGTAAAAACCGATGATAATAATATCGTCAACATAGGCCTATATATATATTGGTCATTGTTTTGTAAATAAAGAGAGAATTATCAGCCGTGAAAGAAATGGATCACAAGGTATGAAGAAAATTACCTAAGTCTAGATTACTATACACGCGAAACTTGCTTCAAACCATAAAAAGATTGTTGTAATTTGCCAAAAAAAAAGGTGGCTTAGACTCATCAATGAAACCAATCAACTGCTTCATATAAATGGTCTCAGTTAAGATGCCATGGAGAAAGGCATTTGAAATTCAAAATTACTTGATAGGCCATGATGCATTACAGTTATGGAAATAACTATTCTAATTGTTATGGCTTTTATCACTGGAATAAATGTCTCTTTGTAGTCCACACTTACTTCTTGTGTAAAACCTTTAGCCACTTTTCAAGCTTTATATATATAAATACAACCACCATACTACCTCTTGATCATGTACACCCACTTATTATTAACAATGTTAGCTTGCAAAGGTCTAGGTACCAAAGTCTAGGTGGATTTGGATAGCAAGGCATTAGTTTCATCTGTCAAGGACTTTTGCCACTCTAAACAATATTTAGCTTGATTACAGGTTTATGGTTCATGTTGCAAATAATTTTATTTTGAAATTAGTTTTCTTTGCAATATTTAGTCCTTTATGTTACATAATGCTCAATCTTAAGACTATGGGATGGATACAATTAGTATTTGCAAATGGTCTAGAAGACATGGGTTGGTAGTTAAATAGGTCAATAATTAAATTAAGACATGACAAAGAAGAATTAGCTAAAAGAGAGTTATCTTGTAGGATTTGGGTATGGATAGGAGATATATTTGGCATAGGATGTAGTGAATGTGGAGAGTTAAGAGATTAAGGTTATGAAGGAGTTTCTAGGGAAGTAGAATTTTTACATGAAGGCACTGCAAAAGAAAAGGGAATTCTTAAGCTTAACCATAATGAATGTGAAAAAGGAAGGAGAGATTTTTCTATCTGAAATCCAATTCTTACAAGTAAAGGCATTTTCATAAAGATATATATATATATATATATGATCATTATCCAAATCTAAACAAAGATGACTACGATGGTTTAGTACAGGACTGAAATAAACATATTGGTGCGATATGAAAATTTATGTTTATTGTAAGGCTAAAGATATAGGTAAATTACATGATAAAAAATTTTATTTTTAGTATATTTTGATTTAGATTTAAATAGTAATTCAAAAGGTATTTCATTATTTAGACTTAAAATAGGCACGGAATTAATATTGTTAACAAAAGTTGAAAATTGTATGAACAAAACCTGAAAGAAATAAAAGAATGATGAAGAAGAGTTAGTTCAGAATAAACTAGATTCCCAAGTTTTCACTAAAATATACCATTTTGTCCATAAGTGTGAGGGTATGTGATTCTATAAACAATTGCTTTTTATTTGCAATATGAATTTAATTTTTGGAATTCACAGCCCAGTTTGAGTGAAAAGCTTTTATTTTTTAGTTAAATTTTAGAGAAATGAAAGATTCAAATTATTTGAAAATCTTAAAAACATCACTTTTAAAATGTTAAGGAAATAACCACGAATAACATGTAAACTCATATACAAAATAATAAATTATTTAAAACCAATATTGCTCAACACAGGAGAAGGCCCTTAAACATTTGAATACATAATTTCAAAAGGATTATAGCTCTTGTGTTCAACTAGAGGAAGAGATAATTTAGCCAACTTTTCTAACTTACATGAAACATAACTAGAAGAAGGATTAGAAATCGTAGAAGAAGAGAGCTTATTTTATGTTATTATTTGAGAAACTTTTTAGCATTAGGATGTCCTAAACTAGAAGTCTAAGATTCAAATGAAATGGATTCAAATAACAAAACATGTAGTTTTAATTTTGGAAGCTCATATAATCTACTTGACTACTACCTTATAATAAGATTTCCTTGCTTCCCTTTTTATTTAACCAAGAAATAATTAGGATGAAATTCAAAAAATCAATTATTGTCTTTTGTAAATTGTTGAACTGATAGTAACGAGTTTGAGATCTTTGAAACATGAAGAGCATTCCTAAGAACCAAAATTTAACTATTTAGAAAGGGATAAAGAACATTACCAGTATGAGATATATGCAAAACTTGACCACTACTGACCTTTATTTGATCACCACCTTTGTATTCTTGAGGATAAGCCAACATTTGATCTTTTTGAGTTATCTGATGAGTAGATCCAGTGTTTATATACCAAGTTATAGATCATAAATTTGGTGTAGGAAAAAATATTGGTGGCACATGCATCAAGAAATGATTAGGTGGTTTATATGAAGGAGGCATTATAGTGAAAGTTAGGTCCATTAGAGCAGTAGTATTATAAACTAAGTGACAAACTACATTGGCTTGAGGTGAATAACAAAAGCTTTGCCTTGGTGCATACCTTTTTCGACAGTTCATTATAGTATGATTATGACAGCCACAAATTTAAAATCTATGTTTATTACATTAGTTGCAAAATTTTGTGGATTGATGAGAAGGACTTCTCGACATAGGAGCATTTAGTGTTTGAGGGCGATAGGTGAGATTTGCCATATATGATTCTTAATAACTTTGTAATAGAATCTCATGAGACAAAAGATGACTATACAACTTAAAAAAAAGGTACTTTTTGTCATAATTTGATACCCTAATTGATGAGATGAAAATTTGGACTGTTATTCCGATATGTTATTGTATTAAATTTGACATCACGCAATGGACGACTTGCAATAGCTAGTTCATCAGCTAAGGCTTTAGCCTTTTGAAGGTATTATGTGACATTCATATTAATCTTCTTTAATCCTTGGAGTGCAATATGCAATTGTAATTGGCAATTTTGAGAAACATAATCAAAAACACTTTCAAGTTCTTTCCAAGTTGAATATGCAATCTTTGTTCCAATAATATAAGGATACACTTCTTCAGTCAATGATGATAAAATCAAGGAAAGTAAAAGTTGGTCTCTAGAAAAGCAAGTTTTGCAAGTTAGATTTGGAATTGTGGTATTTGCATCATTTGGTGAAGGGATAGTTTAAGGTGGTGCTGGTGTGCCATCAATAAAACTATTCATATTTTGATAGTTTAAGAGTCCACGCAAAATGATTTTTGGTGTTTAGTTTGACATCAAATGTGTAGTTTGTGATAGGGGTTGATCGCATTGATGTTTGAGAGTTAGGAACAATTTGGTTTGCCTTAATTATGAATCTAATACAATAAAATTTAGAAAGATGGTCAATCGAATTGGTCGTTGAACAATAAAATTAGTGGTAAATAAAACTGAAAAAAATAATGGTAATGTTGGTGGGATCTTGAGAAGATGTTAATGTGAATGGAAAGTTGAGGATGAGAAGAATGGTAATGTTGGTGGGTGGCCAATTAAAATTATGAGTATGTGCAAAGACTGGCAGTAAAAGGAGTTTAAGGAAAAAAATTAAGACTAACGCCTTAAGCTATGTTTTGTAATAGGTAGAGACAGAGGAAAATATTGGCTCTGATACTATGTACGAAACATTAATTGGGATCTTATATATTGTAGACGTGAATTACAATATATAGTTTATAGCTTGATATGTGATGGCTATAACAAAAAACAATTGAAGTGTAGATAAGATACTATGGCAAAAAGTGCTTTAGGCAACAAACAGAAGTATAGCTATAAGTACAATTATTGTTGCCTTTTTATTAAGGCAATAGAAGTCATATCGTTACAAAAAGTGGCGCTGCAATAAGTATAAGACAACATAATTTTTTAATTAGGCAACAAAATAAAAAATGTTGCTTTAAGTTTTGACTAAGGCAACATATTAGTTTCAAATTATAGCAACAATGTTAAATATATATTGCAACACTTTTAAGTCTTTATAAGGCAACCAAGAGAATCATTTTAGGCAACAATTTGTAATAATAAAAGCAACAATTTATTCTTTCATTACCAATATTATTATCATAAAGTTAAACTCTTACCATTATGTAGGCAACATCCATATATACATTAAAAGAAATATATAAATATTAATACACAAATTAATTACATACGTACTATCAAATGTAAATGAAAAAACTACATTTATATATAATAAATAGTCCATAAGTACTTGTAAATCAATATTTTAACATATTCAAAATATAAAAGCAAAAAATCACTAGCTAAAATTTTCATATACAATATTGTCCTCTATTCAATATGGAATATAAGTGAATTAATCTAAATACTAAACAAAACCAATATGTATAGGCACTCCAAAATCCTTCACCAAGTACCTCTTTGTCCACTCCTAATCATCACTTTCCTACAAAAAAAGCAAAAAAAGAAAAAGAAACAAGAAGTATATTAGAATTGTAAAACTACTATGCCCACAAACCAGTTGATATATCTAAAGAATGAAATACTAACTACAAATAAGAGTTTGTATCATACTTGGACAAGTCACAGAAACCAAGAAAAACACTATAAAAGCAGGGTCATTAATAGTAGTGGGTAATGATTTCACAAACAAAACTCACCTTCCATAACGGACTATCTAATATGTGCCATATAATGTTAACTACAAATTGTGAGTATAAAAAATTAAGATGTTTACATGCACAAGAAGCTTGTTATAGCAACAGAGATAAATTATAGACTGGAAGAACAACTTAAATTGATACAGAAGATATAATCAAGCATCTGACTCGTAAAAGAAAAAAGAGCATAACAATCATTTAAAATCTTAAAATCTGTTAGAGTTCCAATGTCACTAAGAGAAGTCTTCCTATATCGTGTCAAATAGTATACCTTGGCTCTTAAATACATGAATTAGTATCACCTAATTCTGGATCCAAATCAAGGTCACCAATTGAAAACAATAGACTCTACCAGACAAAATAAGCTAAAATGGTAGGTAGTGATTAAACCAATGATCACTAGCACCAGCCAAAGCACAATGATTATGTCATTAGTTATTTCTCTAAAAGGTAAATGTTATCTTCATTGGTTATTACCATCTTAAGAATTATTTGTAGAGGTTGAATCCAAAGAAAAACAAGAACACTATTAACAAAATTCCTAAAAACTAGGAATCACTATTAAATTATATTTATAATTCAATTACTAAGTCAAAAACTAGAATAAAAGAACATCTAATGAAGTAAGACTTATACTTTAAATAAACTTGGCCTAGTGACTAACAAAGGTCATAGCCAATAAAGAAGCAATTCCAAGTACCTAACGTGAAGAATTCTAGGAAGCTGTCAATTGGTTTCTTACTTGCTCCCTCCCAAAAAATGATGGGGCATTTAAAATAATTATTTTTTGGACATGCCTTTATAAACTTTGAGATGAAAGAAATGCTAGATGTTATAAGGGTGTGGAAAAACAAACTACTCAGCTAATAAATGAAATTGTCTAGCGGTCGAGGGAACAAATAATGATAAATACAAATGCTAAAAATTGTAATAGACAGCTAGTAATCTTATGGAGAATTTAATAGCATCTATTCAACTAAGAGTCACCAGATACAAGCAATCATAAAGGCATCGATGGTTTCTACTATATCCAGTACACGTATGTAAATCATCTGAAGGTAAGAAAGTGAAAGTTACTTACAATAAAGGTGGATCATGAAGCAAGATCTCTATAAATTGAATGCTGAACCATCCATATGTGAGACCTACAAAAAATAAAGAAAAGAATTAGAACAGGGCGACGTACTAAATAATGAGAATTAAATACTGCTTTTGTCTTGTAACAATGGGATAGTGCTCTTGAAAAATACATATACTAAATTTTGAGAGTTTCATACTATGAAAGCCTAGGACACATAAGGAAGTAGAGTTGTGTGCATAAGTAAGTGCTCCTAATACAATGCTGGAAAATGTGTAAATTGATTTTTAGACCATAAATGTCTCAGACCTACAGAAAACAAAGAGAAGAATCAAAACTAGTCTACTGAATAATGAGAGCTGAAGATTGCTTTTGTCTTGCAAAAATTAGATATTACTCTTGATAGATACAAATATTGAACTCAACACTAGGCATTCATATAATGGAAGTTTAATCCTGGTTGCCTTCTTCAATGTTCAAAAATCAAAATAGTTCCATAATATGGAGGTTCCCATCTACAAAACACCTATGCAAAAAGACTGATATAAAAAACACACGATTCTGTACCCATTTACAAAACTCCGTTTTAAAAGCCTGTACCCACCAAGAAAGACTTGAGAAAAAAATAGAATAGTCGCAAACAAACAGAATATAAGTTGATATTGAGACCCACTTGCCTTTATCTCCAAAAAACCTCTACTTTGTTGTCTTATAGTAAAAGACAACAATGATGGTGTTTGGTAGAGGCGATAACAAATTAATCAGTAGGGTCCATCTCTGAAAAACCTATACTTGGCAAAGAAGTGAGCTGATAACGGGATTGATAAGAGGACGATTAATGAGGGATTTATGATTTTATAGGTGGACATAATAAAGGAAATTGCTAGAAAAATTGAGATTGAACACTAGGAGAAAGGGGAAACCTTACCTGTACTGTTAGTGTAATCAAAAGTTGGAAGGTGGAAGGAGGAAGACACTATTGTCTCAACAGCCATCTTCAAAGATACCAAAGCAAGGAATCTCAATTTAGCATGAAGAAACCTACAAAGTAACGTTGATTGTGGTCTAACTGGTGTAAGAGATTTGGATATTAGGTTAAAAGTAAAGAAGAATTAGAAAGGGGATTAGGAATTACATCATTTGATTCCTTGGGCATTTTTGTTATTAAGTTAGTTCTACTACTTAACAAGTGTGCCAACCTGGCAAGCTTGGGGTTATTAAAAAATTATATATATAACAACAGTTCAATTTGTTGCATATAAAATTGTTAAAGCAACAATCTTTTGATTTGGTTGTCTTTTTTAATATTAGACAACAGTTTATTATTATCGTTGCATCTTAATATTATTAAAGTTAATACTTTTAAAACTGTTGCATTATATTAATTTTGAGCAACACATTATAAAACTATTACAAACATAATATTAATTAAAGTTCTTTGTACTGTAGTGAGATTAAAAAAACTAATTGTATCCTAATAGCTATAATAGAATGCTAATAAAAGTGCAAATAAGAATAAAGGTAATTATTATCTTAAAAAAGTTATCATTATCCTATCATAAATGACGTATATTTGAATCTTCCTTTAATAGAATAGATCCTAGATAATATCCAAATATACTAGTCTATGTATGAGATACTTAGATGTTAAGTCAAATAATCACATAATTATCATAATGAATATTTATATAAAGCACATGCTAGGAAAGCCATAATTAAGTGGTGTGAAATTACCATTGCCAAAAAGGATGGAGGGCTAAGTATCATATCTATATCCAATATGCAAAATGTACTAATGTGCAAGAAACTATGGAGGTTGATTATTGATTACAAAGCTATATGGATTAAATGGATAAACAAGATTTATTTGAAACATACAAGTATATGGCAAGCTGATTTTTCAAGAGTGGGGTGATAGATGCTTCAGCAAATGATGAAGGTACAGTCTCTTATATATCCTTACATTAAACATTCCATTGGTAATGGGGAAAGGACATGGATATGGTTTGACAATTAGCTTGATATCAGCCCGTTAAGCACCTCGGTTGAATTCCACTATCCTAGAAATAGGATGCCCCTTCATCTCAAAGTTTCTTCATTGATTGTTCATGACACTTGGCATGGAACCTTGAGGGGATTTTAATCCTTTATACCATACCTACCCACAGTCCACAAAGAAGACAAGATAACATGGACATTGAATTTGAACAGGCAATACTCCAACCATTCATGTCATAAGATGTTTATGAATACTACCTTGATAGTCCCTTGGCTCGAGCTTTTATGGAGGCATACTATATGCCAAAAAGCAACTTCCAATACTTGGATTACGATCAAAGGTAGGCTTAGAACAAAGAACCAATGAGATGGTAATGAGGATAATATATGCTTTTATGTAATCGAGCTCTTGAGGATCGAGAGCATCTCTTCTTTATGTGCAATTTCTCTAAGTCCATATTGAGTCGTTTGTTACACATGCTACCAACTAATGACAGTGGATATCGTTGGGCGCAGTTCTGAATTGGATTATCAGGAAGTCCAAACAGGGTAGTATTAACTTGATTCTCTTCAAAGCCACCTACATCATTACCATATACAATATCTGGTGATAACGAAATCGACGACGTTTTACTGATACAAAATAGGAGAAATACCAACTTGTCGATCATATAGTTAATCACACTAGAGCTTGCCTTTTAGCTCATAACGGTTATACTAGTCTTTTCCTGGAAAAGAAGCACGTACGGTTTTTATAGTTTTGCTTTTAATGTCCATTTCGTAGGTTGATGTATTGTATTTTCTAGCAGCTTTTGTCATATTGTTCATATGATAGTTGGCATAATGCCATGAACTCCATAATGTAGATATAGTTTTATCTATAGTATAAAATACCATTCAATTTTCAAAAAAAAAAAATCTATATAGAATTCTTATGTTAGGCTAATTTAGTGAACTTCTTTTTTGATAATTATTCACATATTTTTGTAAATATTTACAAACTTTAATTTATGAGATAGGCCACTTACTTTAACATGTGTCAGTCTTTTTATTTTTTAAATATTCAGTCTTAATAAAAGAATAACTCAGAACAATTTGAGGATAATATATAAATGCAATATAAATTTCATAATTATGATTTTGTAATAATTTTTTGTAAATTATATTTTATGAATGAATTAATAAAATATACACACATAAAATATATTATACCGTTAATTACTTATATTACAAATATTACTAATAATTTTTCGACCAAAGTTATTACATTACAGCACTTACAAGTGTATAGGAATTTTTTATACAGTTTCTCTTTTGGTAATTTAAACTACTTTATTTCCGGAGAGAAAAATATTTTTCCTATTTAATAGCCTTTTCTCTTTTTGTCTTAATTGAAAAATACGAGACAACTAACTTAGGTCTTAACTTCTTCTTTTTTAAAAAAGTTGTTTTTGTTCTCTTATTCAAAAGAAAAAAATCGTTCTATAGCCAAATACTTTTTGTTGTAATAGTTCATTTTTGTAATTCAATCCCGAAATATTAATCACTTGAAAATTGAATAACCATCCTGTTTGTCCTTTCCACTATAACAACGTAAATTAATAGATTATTGTGATAAAAGTATGCAGGTGATACAGATGGAGCTAGATAAGTTTAGGATGGTTACAGTATTGCAAGATTTGATAACAAAAACAAACAAATAAACGATGAACAACATAATATACAGAAATCATCCGTTATTGGAAACATTACGATCCACCAGGAACTTTCTTTTCCCATATGAATTGCTGCGCGAGGCAATTGGCCCTTGTGTGTATGCAGAGGCAAATATTATTGGCAAACTAACCTTGTTTTAGCTTAGTGGCATGGCTTTGGAACACAGAATTAAGGTTTGCATAGAATAATAACGTGGGATGGTTAGCTTGAAGATGGCAAGAAATTTCTAAATTAAAGAAGTGGTTGCACCAACATGAACTTATAGAATCGAAAATAAGGATAGTTTTTATATTCTTCGCACCTTCAGGAACAATATTAAAAGAATGAATAATTTCGGGATCCGTCTTTAAACCTCAAATACGAATAAGTACATGTTATTTTCAGGTTAAATTCTTACCCCTTTAGATGCATTGCTTATTGGGTTTTGATAGGTAAAGGAAACAAAGTCATTTCATTAACATGAAGGTAAGCATCTAGTCTTTGGCTTTTTTTTTTTTTTTTTTATAGAAGCGAAAGCAAAACAAGGGAAGAATGAAAGAAAGTTGGGCAAAAAGCTATGCTTTTTCTCATGTTTTCCTTGCATACACTAAGTTGTGCATATTATCTTATCTTTTTTTTTTTTAAATCAACAATTATGTTAGTAGGCAAGTAATTGGCATTAATGTGGGAGGAGGTGGCCGAAATGAGCACATAAATTTGAAGGGAGTCCTCATTTTCTTGCATCCCTTATCAAAGTCGGCTTTGCCTTGGTTAGGCGAAATTCTTGTTCTCTTCTTTATCATATGTGAATAAGACATGCAGTAAACATTATCATCTACTTCGATTAATACTACAAGAGGACTGGTTGTTCTACATTTGAATTAAAAGTTTTGTGAAGGAAGAGATTAAGAAAAAGGAAAGGAAGGGATTGAAAGCGACGTTTGCCTAACAATTTGTTTTCATGGAATTGAAATGCTGTATTTGTTATTGCGGAAATTGGAGCTGGCATGAAGGATCAAATACATACGTCTCTCATTTGGAGACCTTCTCCTCCTGCCTTTTTGTGCTTATTGTTGACTTGGATTTCTCCTAAGACCTAAGAGTTAAGACGCAGCCCTATCTCTTTTGTCCTTTTTCAACTTTCGCGGTGGTGCACAGGTTTTTAGTAATTCACATCCGTAAGACGGTCAAAGGGTACTAATTAAAATTTTAAACTCATTAATTAAATCTAATTAACCACTGATATTTTAATCTCTTTTATATTCAGAATAAACCAAGTTTGATATACAGATTTACTTTGTTTTTCTAGGATAAGTTTGCCTCTCTTTTACAATTTTAATATAGATTATATAATTTTAACTTTGCAATAATTCTAAGAATAATTAAATAGAGAATATGTATAAATGATAGTACAGCTGTCTTTACGCAGGACAGAGCCACAGTGGGGATAAAAAATTAACATGAAAAAATTATTATTTTAAATTTTGAACCTATAAATAAAATAAAATTTTTCTTCCATTAAAATTTTGCTTTTATTAAAAATTATTTTTGCCTCCAGTAAAATTTTTCCTTTATTTAAAAAAATTTCTAGGTCAGTCCTATATAACGCATCCTCTCGACAAACTTGGTAAGTCGCATCCTCTCGACAAACTTGGTAAGTTCCCAATTAAGCTTTCCTCTTTTTCCGTTTAACCACTCAATTTCATGGTCCCTAATGCCCTTTATTATTTACGAAATTGTAATATTGAGGTTAAATTTGGTGCCAGCTTTATGGTGTTGGAAATGAGAGCAGATCACCTGTCTAAGCTTATTGTGTCTTACTCTGTCCAAGACCCATACGACGACGTTTTTTAACAAAAATTTACATAGCTTTTCTGACAGACCCACAGGCATCCTTTTTAGCCACTTTCGAGCCAAATGTCTACGGCTTCACGTTTTTGTGAACTTCAACTATTCTATACTTACTTCTTATTATTATCATATCCTATTTGCAAAGTATTTATTATATATATTTCATTTATAATTATATTCTGTAATAAATAATAA
>JANKYE010000004.1:11375310-11389140 GCA_032467995.1 Erythroxylum dillonii
TTTATAATGTATAGATTTGAAAGATATTTTAAATTTAAAATATATTTATTGAGTAGTTATTGAATTAAAATTAAATTAATTTATAAAATATAAATTCAATTCAATTGTTTATAGTTCTTATTCATTATTAATGTAAAATAACTAAATAATATATATTTATTTTAAAATTAAAATATGAAAAATAAAAAAACTATTTTTGATGATTGTCATAAGTTATTAAAACAAAAATAGAAATAAAAAAATTCAATAAACATAATTTCAAATAAACACTCCTTAAATTTTCCATATCAATCCGGTCTTATTCCTTGCCGTGATTGTGCTTTAATTAATACTTAAGAAATAAGCCCATATATTAATGTGAAAAAAAGAGTACTAATAACTTATATGAATCATCACCCCCGTTATGATCTAATTTTATTATATGTACTATTGAAGTAAAAGCCGGCAATGACGGACGTTCTCCTATGTGTAGTTTTTTTTTTTTTTTTTTTGCTGTTTTCACTTTTCCCCCTTATTAAAAAAAAAAACAAAGCCGATATGTTACGGTTGGCTGAATCTAAAGGCGGCCGTACCGTATAATTTATGTTTTCCTTTCAGTTTCTGTGTAATCCAAAAGAAAAGGAAAGTGGAACATTACCGGCCAGCAACGAGAGCATCCCACGTGCAGCGACACGTGGCTCGATTTACAAGATCAATGTCTTCGCAATTCAGTGGACGCGCACATAACAAAAAATCTTTCCCTGACACGTGCGAGTGCGTGTACCTTTGCAGGATCGATGCACCACGTGCGCCGCACGAACCCCACCTCTGATCTTCAACGACGGCGTCCTGCCATGGCCATACACGCAAAGGACCACTACGGTCCAAAATTGCCTCCATTTGAGACAAAGCACACACGTTGATAAGTTCCCAACTACTACTCTGCCAGGCAAAACATATACTACAGTCAGACGTCGTCAGATTAGTATTGCAATTGGCTTAAAACGACGTATCACATGGTCGAGTCTTCCTTGCGTTTATTACAAAGTTTTATGTATAGAGTAAAATAACAGATGAAATAACAAATATAAATGGTAAAATAAAAACTTTGGATCCAACGAACATCTTGATTTCTTTTTTAATCTTCAGGAGGAAGGGACAGAACTGGTGGATAAAAAGGAGAAAGTCATTCATATTTGACAAGCACATATATCTTATTTTATTGCTGTGCTTAGTGCTATCTAATAAATAAAAATTGAAACATTCAGTTTTAGCCTTAGGAGAAAAGAAAACACCTTAATTTAATTAAAGAAGAATATCTGGTTAGAAACTCCAAAACTTTCGTTGGCCAAATCAAAACTCAATATCACGTGGCAACGTGACATTGAGTTCTTTTTTAAATATATAAATTCTAAATCATAAATCAACTATAATTAAGATTCTTTTTCAAATATATAAATCAAAAATTAAAAAGGAATATTAATAACATTTATTTGAAAATTTCCAATCACAAAGAATTACCATTAATCATAATTAATAAGTATGTGGTCTAGACAAAAATAGTGGGGTTGGGTTGGAATGAGGATAATGATACATATGTTAAACTAATCCCTTCAACAGGTCGTAACACAGCTGGATAGTCGCCCACTTCTCGCTGACCATGTAAACCTTGTTGAAAATTCCTCAAATTATGGTCCGCAGAGGGCAATTTGGGAAGTTAAAAGTCCTTCATTTGAACAGCCTAAACTTCCAGATATTGCTGCCGTTGGGACCAATCCATATTAATCCAAATAAGGTCAAATGTGAATTATGATTTTTGCCGTTTTGACTCGTTGTGTTGTTGACCCAATCCCGTTTTATTCGTTTTCCCTTTGTGTTATTGTTAACATCATATAATTCATCCCACAAGGACCTGCGAAATTAAATATATTTTATTTTTAAGATATGCAAGAGAAAATAAAACAAAGGGAGAGAGACAAAAGACGGAAAAGGGGCGGCAATTAGGCAAATACTTTCATCTCTCTTAAATTAATTATTATAACAAAATTGAAATATGTTAATTGTGCTTGGCATGAAAATGGAAGTGCGGTACGTAACCCAAACGAAAGTGCAAGAGCAAGAGCAGGCGGGACTGACCAGTGATTTGTCTTCGCTGTTAATTCGTGCCTTCCTACACAACAATACTCACGTTTTTGCCATGTTTGAATTCTAAAGTCAATTATGTCAGGGAATTAGTTTTGCTTTGCATTTACGCTAAATGAGGTACATAATTCTTTTATTAACTTCATTTTTATTATCAGGATAATGTCAATAATTGAACATTTATGTAATTTGATGATGATTACAGTGTTATTCATTATTTCCAACTTTCTGTTTCTTGAAATAATAATAGGTACGTACTTCAAAGTAATATTTTGGGTCGAGGTCAAACCATATGATTAAGAAAGAAACGTCTGCGACCTTACTTCATTCACCGGACAGAAAAAACATTACCCAATATGTATATAGCTTATTAAGCTCATAGATTAACGAGGAAAAATATATTAACTGCAATTAAAACCAAAAAAAAGTAAAAAATAATTTTTAATAACCAGCCTGGGTATGGAACGCGTCCTGAGTTTAATGAAGCAGACAACAAACTTACAAAAGATAAAAACATTTTTTTTTTCCCAAATAGGAAAGATCAAAATAATCGCATAATATGTGATTTGACTAGTCAAAATCGAACGTAAAATCATTCTTAATGCACCAATCCAATTCAAAGACCCCACCAATCGGTCGTAACCACCGTCGCTCGTCCGCCGATTGCACACCCATAAATTTTGCGTAACTGTCAACACGAGAAATTGACTTATAGTGAACTGACATATTTTACTATCTTACATACGTGGCGGAAACGGAACCCCCTGTGTCCCTAGGTCGTCTCCCTTCAAAAAGGAGGGGGACTGCTTGCTTTTACCCTTGTCCCCTCGATCAACACGTGGCTTCACCGGCAATCATCGGTTACCGGCGTCGAAACTTATTAGAAGCTTCTTCTTTTTCGAGAATCACTTCACTGTATAAAAATTAAAAAAGAAAAAGTCAACTCTACTCCTTTTTTCGTAAATTGTATTTTCAAGTAATATATACTTAAATTTCACCTAGTTTTATGTCTATAATAAAATAAATACTATTGTGAAAATTAAATGAAAATAATTAATTATTAAACTAATTTTAAATTATGCTATAATTTAGTAATTTCTTTAAGTGATATAAATAGCATTTTTATGGACATAAAATTATATATTTCTTACAATTATCAATTCTCTTCATTTGTTTCTTAACACTGTCCTTGGCAAATATAACTTTATTAACAATAATTTCTACCATAACAATATAAATGTTAAGGATAAATATATCATTTACGTTCATTAATTTTGTTTTGAAAATTTTCAAAATTGAGTCTAAAATTCAGTTTTAGAAAGTATGATGTCACAAATGTCCAACAATACATAATTTTATTTCCAAAGCTCAGTGACGCAACTACATTTGATGGCTAAGGAAAAAGAAAGAATAATTTGTCAGGGTACCAATTCCTTTTTGTGTTGATTCCAACAGTGGCAGCCAGTAACCGGTCTTACAAACGGCGAAAGAAAGTAGCAAAATTTTTTAGGGACCCACACGCAACTTCCTCCTCCCTCCTTAAAAACGAGAACAAAACGACAAAAGTGACACGTTGAAAATTTAACAAAAAATATTTATTTATTGGGTTTTTAAATGTTAATTAGAAGAAGTTAATTAATCATAGGGTGATAACAATAAGAGAGATAGCGAGAGACAGGGAGAGAGAGAGAGAGAGAGAGAGCAAGGGGACCTCTAGAAAGACCAAAGCCCCAAAGCTTCGCTCTGATTTGCAGAGAGAATCCAAAGGACCAGAGGTAGTTGATAACTAAGAACTGCGAAGAACACACACAAAACACATACATATATATATTTAGAGAGAGAAAGAGATAACACTGTTTCCATAGACTTTTAGTCCTCTCTCTTCTTATCCAATCCGTAAGTCTCTAATCCCCCTCTCTATCTCTTGCATTATAATTCTTTCCTCCCAATTTCTCTTTTGTTTGTGAGCAATTATGCGAGCAGATCTTAATTCTGTTCTTGGGGTATTTTTTTTTGAAAGTGCTCGATTTTCATTTTTTTCTGGGCTTCTACTTTATGTTGGTTTTTGGAGATCTGCTGCGTTTACTCGCAACTTCCCTCAATCTGAATTATCGTTTTAACTCTGTTTTCCTTTTTCATTTTGGGTTTTGTTTTCTTTAAACTAGTTTTTGTCACAGTGAGTTTTGTCCATCTCCAACTAGAGAAAAGAGAACAGCGAATTTGATTTGAGGTTAACATTCTCTCGATCGTTTGTTTCATCGGATTTAGATCATCCAAGTGTTTCTAAATTGTATCGATATAAGAACATTTTTCATTTCTCCATTTCGAAACAAATTTCGGAAATTGTATTTTGAGCTTCTTCGTTCCTTTTCTTGGTCATTCTCTAGATTTGTTGCAAACAGCTTCAAATTTTATCATTTGGGGTTTCTGGGTGTTTATCCGAATTAATCTTCTTCAGCATACAAAAAGTTAAATTCCTGTTCTTTGTCTTGGATAAAAACTAGAAAGTCAGTCCACTTTATAGGAAACTTACGTTAAATTCGCTCCATCTAGGGTCTCTCTTGTTTTTGGTTTTTTGTTTCCCTATTTTCGCTATTCGTGGTGCGGTTTCAGTCCTTGGTTTTGTCCGTTTTGTTTCGCTTTGAATACAAATGCAAAAAGCTGGATTGGGCTGGTGGTTTAATTCCTTTTACCTGGCGAAATTACAGAGACATGTTGGAGGGTCGGTCCTGTGACTCGTGTCTGGTCTCGAGGGTGTTTGGTAACTCCCGCCAGCCTGAATCTCAGTGGCTTTTGATGTCTTATCAGCTCAACGGCAAGCGTCCATTAGACAACTCCGAGGATGGTTACCGAGAGAGTAAATCCCGAAAGCTGTCGGATTCTTGTGAAGCCATTCGCGAGCAATTCGATAATGATCAATCGGGGCATATATCTGATTCTGATCCCCTGATTGATGCTATTGGGAGAGACATGTCAATTAACTGTCTCATTCGATGCTCACGTTCTGATTATGGGTCCATAGCATCGCTGAATAGGAGTTTCAGGTCGTTAGTTAGAAACGGTGAGATATATAAACTGAGGAGGCAGCGTGGTATCACCGAACACTGGGTGTATTTCTCATGCCAACTGCTTGAATGGGAGGCCTTTGATCCCATTAGCCGCAGGTGGATGCATTTGCCAAGGATGACTTCAAATGAATGTTTCATGTGTTCGGATAAGGAGTCCTTGGCTGTGGGCACTGAGCTTCTGGTATTTGGGAAGGAAGTGATGTCCCATGTTATATATAGGTATAGCATTTTGACTAATTCTTGGTCTTCTGGGAGAAGGATGAATGCCCCCAGATGTTTGTTCGGGTCTGCCAGTCTGGGAGAGAAAGCCATTTTAGCTGGCGGTTGCGATTCTCTGGGAAATATCCTGAGCTCTGCAGAGATGTATAATTCCGAGACCCAGACTTGGGAGACATTGCCAAGCATGAATAATCCAAGGAAGATGTGTTCTGCGGTGTTTATGGATGGCAAGTTTTATGTGATTGGGGGGATTGGGGGAAGTGATGCAAAGCTTCTGAATTGTGGAGAGGAGTATGATTTAGAAACAAAGAAATGGATAGAAATTCCTAACATGTCCCCTGGTCGGAGTGGTAGTGCCAGAGAGGCTGAGATGCCTGCAGCTGCTGAGGCGCCTCCTTTAGTTGCTGTGGTCAATAATGAACTGTATGCTGCTGATTATGCTGACATGATTGTTAGAAAGTATGACAAGGAGAGAAAATCATGGTTTACTGTAGGAAGGTTGCCTGAACGTGCAGTCTCAATGAATGGCTGGGGTCTCGCATTTAGGGCTTGTGGAGATCGGCTTATTGTTATTGGGGGACCTCGAACTTCTGGTGAAGGTTTTATTGAGCTAAATTCCTGGGTTCCAAGCGAGGGCCCTCCACAGTGGAAGTTACTTGCAAGAAAACGATCAGGGAACTTTGTGTATAATTGTGCCGTTATGGGATGCTGAGCATCTGGATATGGTAATGGTGGCATCATTTGATCCGCTGCCAGTGAGATGTACAAGATTTAGTTTACCCATCAATACAGGAGTCTTGCGAATGGGTAATTTGCCCCTTTTTACTTTTTCATTTTCTTTTCCCTTTTGGCTGGGGGTTGGGAGGAGGAATTTCAGATTTTTACTCAGGATACGTCACAATTTTTTCTTGAATTTTGTTTTCTTTTCTTCCAAACTTAATTTCAAATTTTCTTCCTTCTAATTTGTGTCTTCCCCTTTTCCAGTGGCACGATAATTTCAGATGTTGGGTTCCTGTAGCACAGGAATAGATTTAATAATATTGATTTACCAACACATCGATTAGGTCACCGATAGTTCTTTACTGTTTTCCTTTTCTTTCCCTTTAGAAAAAGAAAATCAAATAACTAGTCATATGGGCTCAATGATCCATCCTTTTCTTGGCATTGTTATTGAGGAACAAAAATAAGTCCTGAGAGGTTGTTATTTTGGATGATGGGTTATGTACTTATTCGTTTGTCATTGAAATTAATGGCTTATATACTACGAACAGTGTTCCTCCACTTTTTACTTTTTGTGCATTATTTGAGTTTGCAAACTTCAAAATAAAAAATTACACGACAAGTCTGGAGAGACAGGTCTCCGACAAATCTTCTAATAAAATACGATGGCATTCGGTAGGTAACTTTGTACATATTTTAATTGTACTTTAGATGAAGAAAATTTACATAATGCTAGAACGAGAGTCCTGTCAAATTTTGGTTTGAAAGTTCTTTCCCTTCACTCAATGTTGCCTTTTCAGCTTAAATTAGTAAATCACCTTCTATTAATATCTGTTTACTTATTTTCTATAAAAGGAACACGAACATAATTGCAGTTCATTTATTTAACATTTGCATCTTTGAAAAGTGAGATATCCGAGTGTAGGATTTCTCGATTTCTAGTTCTGTAAGATTTCATTTAACCACTCAATTCCACATGCCTGGAAAGAAAATATGTTTCATTTGTCAGATATGCTGCTGTGGTAGCATCTTGATTCCCATCATTAAAGTATTTTTGAAAAGATCAAAAGTTTTCTGGAATCTAACCAACCTTGAAAATTTTCTGCAGTGGAGTCAAAAGATATGACTTGGGCATGAGAAAAATAATCCCTTCAGTAAGCTGTAGGTATCTAAACCAGTTAACCGCGTAACACATGCTATGTGCTTTTGGTGCAGCATATGAAGCAAATAAAACTTTTTGATATTTATGTTTTCGGTTTTATGTTTAAATGGAGGTGACATGTATGTGTTGGAGTTATGTTGTTAAGGATCGCTAATAAAACAAACGAAAAGAAAGTGATACTGGAAAGAGTGAGAAGGTATTGGTGTTGGCATGCACACCAATTCAAAATATAGACAGGAACAAAATACTGTTTAATAATCTTGATGTTTCTTCTAAGCTTTTATGTTATTCAAGCAGTTAGATGCCAATATTTTATGCATGATTGTTATTCAGGATGCCCTTCAGGTATTTGGTGAAATTGGAAAGATGCCAATTATTCTATGCATTATAAGTGTCAGGGAAATTAACTTTGTCCTATGTGGCATAATATCGCTTTTGTTTGCAAGCAAAGTTCTGAAGCCCGGACCGGTCATTAAATCGGTGGCTTTACTGGTTACCGGTTTGACCGATTCGACCGGTTCAACCATCGGTCGAACCGGTGTGACGTAATAATTATTCAATAATTATATTTAATTATATATAATATTTAAAATATTTTAAAAAATACAAAAATAAAAAATAAAAACAAAAAATAAAAAAATAAAAAAATTGTCGGACCGGTCGGATCAGACCGGTTCGACGAGTCAAATTGACCGATTTTGACCGGTTCAAACTGGGTCAATTGACAACCGGTTTTGAAGTATAACCCGGACCGGACCACCGACCGGTCACCGGTCAAACCGACCGGCCCGGTCCGAGTTTAAAAACACTATTTGCAATTGATTATCTGACTTGCCTTTTGCATTTCCACTTCAGTCATCCTTGAGCTGTTGTTGACCAGCTAAACCAGACAGACAGCTAGAATGACAATTTGTGTGGCATTCTTCCTATTCCGGAGGTGTAAAAGATTGGAAAGAAAAGAAAAGAAAATTCTTTTTTTGAAAAAAATTAAAGTTAATTAATGATAGAAGAGAAAAACAAAGTTGAGAGAGTCATAAGACTCTCCGATCAACCATAAAACGACAACCTTCATCTCCTAATAGCCAAACACATATAAAAAACGACAACGTTCCAAAGTAAAAACTAAAGATCCACAGTTGAGACAAAGGGGAAAAGAAATCCCCAAAAACCATAAATCACCATCATCTTAAGGCACCGTGGAGTGAGTTTTGAGACAGGTCAGATTGAGTGTCCCAAGAAGATGGGTTCCTGCCTAGCCTTATATCGAAGACGCGTTAGCCTAGCATTTGATGAATAAAAGGTAAGGCAAATCCTTCATAAACCATGTTTCTTTTCTTCCTGTTTCACACTAAAAAATGTCAGATGCAAGGTGACTGAGGCTTTCTTTCTTGTCTTTTTATGTACCAGTACATCGGTTGAGTGTCCCAAGCATCGTTCCTAGCCTAGCCTTATATTGATGGCACTTCCCCTCTGCCACCTGAATGGTAAGTCCCACTTCCGATGTTTTTCATATTTTCAGGGAATATTAACTTCAAGATCTTCCTGCTACTGTTGGTATGCATATCTCCATAATTTAGCTAGTTGGGAGGAGCACTCCTTGATAGAGCTTGATGAGATTATTTGCTCTCGGACTTTAGCATAAATACACTCCTTTACATATTGTTGATTTCTACTGATGTTTTGGAACCTACGTAAGTTCCTTTCTGCCCATATTTCCTTGATGGAAGTTGCAAAGGAAATTAGGCAGATAATAGAAGTAGGATGGGAAATAGACGTTAGTCTGATAAACTATTGTAGTATCCCTGTTGGGTGTTTTTAATCTAGCAAAGAATAATGAAGACCATGATGAGACTTGAGTGTCATGTTGGGTATTCCTGACTTCCATGTTTTGTGCTTTGTAGAACAGAGACACGGTTTTTCTTTTCCTTCTCTTAATACCTTTATCTCTCACCACTGAGTACTATATTCACCTTTTCCTTATCCTTCATATTCCCCTATGTTTCTCGTTGAATTCCTTCCTTTCTTTTCCCTGCCTTCTGTTACTCTCACCATTGTGACTTGAAAGTCTTTCCTTTGCTCATCTATTGGCAATGGAAATTGCACAAGTAAATGTCATGGATGTACTATATAAATCTGTAAGGCATTATATATTTCAAGTAATCTTCATGTAGACTTCCGATCCATGATTCATTTTGTCTATTTCACATGTTGCAGTAGGTTGCAAAATTATGATATGAATGACTTGAGCAGCTAGGGGAGGCAGTGATATTCTTTTTAAAGAGTCTTGGCTTTTGGATGCATTAGTTTTTCGTTATTGGAAATGGATAAAAGATAAAAGTTCTTCTAGTCACACTGATGAAGTTGTAGGTCTTTATAAGTTTTTTGACACTCTTAATAGTTTCCTTTTTATTGAAACATCAACGGATGTCCTGGATAGAAACTGTTATTTTTAATTTATTAAATTATGATTGGATAAATTCTAATGTTTTAAGTTTGCCTTTTGAATATGGCCTGAGTTCTAATCTTGAGATTTCAATTGAATTTGATCCTCAATGTATAGCTAACATTGTGTTGCCTTCTGCAAATTACTAAAATTTGATCCTCAATGCCTGAGTTATATTGCCTTTTGAATTTTAGCTTCTTAAGTTGCTAAAATTGTATTACATTGCGATATGCACTCTCTACACGCAAAAGTAACTATAAAGTACAAACTCAATTGTAAATATATTTCTGCCACGAGTATATAACGATTAACTACGATTGATATGCCTTGTGGGTGGCAATGAGAGCATTTACGTATTTAGTGTAGAACAGGATTTCGTATGTTATGTTTGTTCTGTCACTTTTGGTCTTAAAGTTATAAATATTTATATTGTATGTAGATGTGTGATTAGTTTTTCCTCTTTTGAGAGTAATGGAAAAAAATTATTCTTTTGTAATAGAAAAGCTCACTGTTTTACTTTCCCTGAGGCTTTCCTAGGAGGTCACCCATCTCAGAACTACTCTCCCAATCACATTTAACCTCGGAGTTCTAATGAGATCCTGTGCATTGGGCCATGAAAAACACGTCTGTAAGGCAAAGGTATCCGTACCCTTATAAGGTGTACTTCTTTCCTCTCTCTAATCGATATGGGATCTCACACTCTCCACCCTCCTTAGGGCCAAGCCCTCTTTAGGGTCCAGCTTAGCTGGCACAATGGTTCGGATACCGTCTCTAATACTACTCCTATAATAGCTCAGTTCAACCGCTTACAGATATTGTTCGCTTTGGGTCTTGGCCCAGCCAAGCCCTCACGGTTTTGCTTTTCTTGAGACCTTCCTAGGAGGTCATCCATCCTAGAACTGCTCTCGCCCTAGCACGTTTAACCTTGGAGTTTCGATGGGATCTGGTCCATTATGCCATGAAAAACACATCTGTAAGGGAAAGACCTATCCTCCTTCTGATCCAACTTGCCCGAGTACTGGCTCTGATACCACAGATATTGTTCGCTTTGAGGGCTTAGCTGGGGTGATTTGGGATGTTACATAGAAACAATCTTTTTGTAAAAAAAAACACAAGAGGAAGGTTGTGTATATCAATGACCTTCTCCACATTTTCGCAAAGCGGAGAGTCTTGTGCACTGGGTATGTTAATTAAAAAAAAACTGTTTTGGAAGAATGAGATAAAGGCTTAAAGGTTACAATTTTAGAATTGTAATTATATGAAGCTGATAAACAATCAGATATGTGCTAAATTACAGGTAGAATGAGGTTTTGTACCTTTATACTTTATATGCGAGATCCCACATCGGTTAGAGAAGGGAATGAAGTACGCCTTATAAGGATGCATATATCTCTCCCTTACAGACGGATTCTCTCGAGCGAGTATGCAGGAGGAATAAAACCTTGATGGCTAGGCCAAAAGAGAAAAATATCTGGATGAGTGAGGGGTGATACTAGGTGTCAACCCAACCCTAAAAGACACGTTTTTTATAACCTAATGTACCGAATCCCATTGGAACTCCGAGGTTAAATGTGCTTGGGTGAGAGTAGTTATAGGATAGGTGACCTCCTAGGAAGGCCTCAGAAAAAGCAAAACCGTGAGGGTTTGGCTGGGTGAAGGCCCAAAGCGGACAATATCTATAAGCGGGTGATTTGGGATGTTACAAGTGGTATTAGAGTCAGTATCCGAACCGTTGTGCCAGGTAGGCTAGACTTCAAAGAGGGCTAGGCCCTAAGGGGGGTGAAGAGTATAAGATCCCACATCGGTTAGAGAGGGGAACGAAGTACGCCTTATAAGGGTACGAATACCTCTCCCTTGCAAACGGGTTCTCCCGAGCGAGCGTACGGGAGGAACAAAACCTTGATGGCTAGTCCAAAAGAGGACAATATTTGGATGAGTGGGTGGTGATACTAAGTGTCAACCCAACCTTGAAAGAAGCATTTTCCATGGCCTAATGCACCGGATCCCATCGGAACTCCGAGGTTAAATGTGTTTGGATGAGAGTAGTTCTAGTGGTATCAGAGCCGGTACCCGAACCGTTGTGCCAGCTAGGTTGAGCCCTAAAGAGGGCTAGGCCCTAAGGGGGTAAAGAGTGTGAGATCCCACATTGGTTGGAGAGAAAAACGAAGTATGTCTTATAAGGGTATGGATACTTCTTCCCCTAAGACACATTTTCCATGGCCTAATGCACCAGATCCCATCGGAACTCTGAGGTTAAATGTGTTTGGATGAGAGTAGTTCTAGTGGTATCAGAGCCGGTACCCGAACCGTTGTGCCAGCTAGGCTGAGCCCTAAAGAGAGCTAGGCCCTAAGGGGGTAAAGAGTGTGAGATCCCACATTGGTTGGAGAGAAGAACGAAGTATGTCTTATAAGGGTATGAATACTTATCCCCCTAAGACACATTTTCCATAGCCTAATGCACCGGATCCCATCGGAACTCTGAGGTTAAATGTGCTTGGATGAGAGTAGTTCTAGGATGGGTGACATCCTGGGAAGGCCTTGCGAAAAACAAAACCGTGAGGGCTTGGCTGGGCTAAGGCACAAAGCGAATAATATCTGTAAGCAGGTGATCTGGGCTGTTACAAGTGGTATCAGAGTTAGTATTCGAACCGTTGTGCCACTAAGGCTAGACTTCAAAGAGGGCTAGGTCCTAAGAGGGGGGGAGGGGTGGAGAGTATAAGATCCCACATCGGTTGGAGGGGGAACGAAGTACGCCTTATAAGGGTACGAATACCTCTCCCTTATAGACGCGTTCTCCCGAGCGAGCATGCGGGAGGAACAAAACCTTGATGCCTAGGCCAAAAGAGGACAATATCTGGATGAGTGGATGGTGATACTAAGTGTAAACCCAAAGCATTTTTCATGGCTTAATGCACCGGATCCCATCGAAACTCCGAGGTTAAATGTGTTTGGATGAGAGTAGTTCTAGGATGGGTGATCTCCTGGGAACGCCTCGAAAAAAGTGAAACCGTGAGGGCTTGACTGAGCCAAGGCCTAAAGCGGACAATATCTATAAGCGAGTGATCTGAGATCTTACACTATACTATTGGTGTTGTTCAAAGAATTTAGACTTTAGAGAGTTATTTAGAACTAGTATTATTGGAGGGTGACAAAATGAGATTGACTGGTAAAAAAAATGGGTCTTTTTCCTTTTATGAAAAATGGTTCTTTTTCTTGTGTAAAATCAAAGCCTGAAATTTGATCAAATTCTATAAGTACAAATTTGGAGGAAATCATCTTGAGAGAGACTAAAATGGAGCTGTTGCTTTCTAAGTACTTCTTGTCATGACCACCTGTTTCCTTCTGTAGCTTTTGGGACATATGGGTGTGTGTTGAAATCCCATCAGTTAAAGGTTTTGATGCTATGGTTGGTACCCAGCTAGCCGTATCATGCTAAATATACATTTACACAATTTGCTGACTACTTTTCTTTTTTCTTTTTGTCAACTGTCATTGATTTTTATGGACGTGATTTGTTTTATATACAAGAGTAATTTAGTTTTTTTTAGACTGGATAAAACATAAGAGAAATATTTTAGGGATTGATTGAGTTATTATAGGAGTCTGTTATAGTTTTTCTTAGAATAGAATTCCATCCAATGTGTAAGCCTCCATGTGAGAGAACAACATACTGTAGTTTTTATTTACCCTAAAACATCATTGTAGCATCCCGTTCTCATACTAAGGGTTGGAGCCCTAAAATTTGGCACATGTGAGATCAAAGAGAGATTAAGAAAAATGCATTTCATGCTTATACATAATGTCAGCATCTACACATGCAAATTTGATTATTGCACACATTAAAATAATTGTTCATGCACTCAATTGCACACATTAAAATGATTGAACCCAAGTTTATTACATAAATTGGCTACATTTTGCTATCCTTAATGTGCTTTTTGACTTTAAATTTATAACTTGGGTGCTTTAGATAGTTCCTTATATGAGTCACACTTTATACAATTTGACAGTAGATTTGTCACAAATTGACATTGAATCCGAGCAACATTGATACTGCAAGTTGTAATTTGACATTGTAGGGAAAAGAGACTCAAAAT
>JANKYE010000004.1:11486990-11500263 GCA_032467995.1 Erythroxylum dillonii
CCGATCTATATGCTAAATAAAAATAATAATTTTATGTCATATAATTATTGAAGTGATATAAAATGCTACAAGTTAATATCATTTAAATTTATGTTCGTTAAAGGTCTAATTTGAATATTTTGTAAAAGTTATAGCTCATTTTGAATATTTTATAATGTTATATTTTGATGAAAATATTGTAATTAAATTAACAATTTTATGAATAATTAATTGCAAAACATATGTTATTTTTATAGTGCGACAACCGGTCATTTGCTCCAAATACGCTATTCCAACCCTATTCTCACAGTAAAATGACATCGTTTTATGTTTATTTGAGTCCTTACGCTGCGAGGAGTAATAGAAGATGGACCTCAATGCAACCAAATAGTCCTTGCATTAGCCCTAATTTCAGATTTTCTATTTTTTTTCCCTAACAATACCTACACAATTTGGAGTTCAAAAGGATTTCATTAGCATCTCGCAGCTAAATCCGATTGGTGGTTGGCCCATGATTGACAGAAGTATTCAATTGAAGGCCCGGCACCACATTCTGCCAAAACGAACCATCCTCATGTTTATAGCTTCCGAATCAGTGATTAAATATCATTTCCATTCAGGAAGAACAGACATGATATTAAAATGGTTGCTAGTTTCCGTTAAGGAATCAACAACTTGGGTACTCTTAAGGCTTTTGATAGTATGGACCTTCAATTATGGGGCCCCAACTGCAGGTTTTCATTAAATGAGAATTTAATTGCCTCAACTTGGATCCTCACGAGTAAATGGTAAAAGACAAATTAAAAAGAGTGGACAGGAGTTGGGATGGAGCTAGGTTTTGCAAACCAAAATATGGATTGGCATAAACTTATATTTATATGTATAATATTTGTTGGTATCAAATTATAACAGATTCTACACAATAGATATAATTTTTCTAAAAGATTCAAATGTAGTAGGTACAGAAGTGGTTAGAAAACTGTAGTTTTCGTTTGAAAATTTCGACATAATCTAATCAAATATAGGTCTTAGGTTTTGCATGCAAAAGATATGGACGGTGTGACCGAATGGCGCCCCTAGAGGAGTGAACTTTTTGCTCTATGAAACAGTTCAACGCAGGACTTCGAATTAGATTCTAGCATTTGAACAGCTATACGCATATAGCACAATGCTAACAAACTTGCAAGATATGTGACCCTAATGTTCCAAGTTTAGCTACCCTGAGATGTCTGATCACATTTCACCATAGCCTGGAGTACATATTGTCCCACGTCCCTTAACAGAATCTCGATCTGTAGTTTGGCTAACTATTGCAGGCTGCAGCCTAGTCGCAGAATCTTAGTCAATGTAGCTATTTCATTAGACTATCTGAACCTTTTTTTTTTTTAGCTATCTATAGTATAGGCATGTAGCTCTACATACTGAGACCTAACAAAAGTTAGCAGAATTTTTCGACTTGATGAGAAGCCCTGTCCAAATAGAAACTAAACTTTAACCAAATAAGTCTGATACAGTTAGAAATCCAAACAAAAGTTAGCAGAATTTTTCGACTTGATGAGAAGCCCTGTCCAAATAGAAACTAAACTTTAACCAAATAAGTCTGATACAGTTAGAAATCCACGCACGCTCTTCTAAAATAATTGTCAGCACTTCTTGATTTGGATCATGAGTCTGAAATTAACTTAAACATGATGTTCTTCAAATTAACACAAACATGAAATGAACATTTTGACACAACATATTTTTTCTATATATACAAACATTTATTAAACTTCATAACCATATATAATGTTCCACAATTTCAAATCATCTAACATAACGAGTTGGTCTATGAAGTGCAAGTTAGTCATAGAGATTCAAACCTTATGGTGTGTTGGGTAAAGAAAATTCGTGTATTTACCTAAGGAGAAACCTCGAACACATCTGAAATAAACATCTTTGCAAGCATTCTCAACATAAAACTACCATAGACAAGCTGTCAAGAAAAGAACATGAAAACTATCACAGAGATAGAATTTGCCAAATAATAGAGAGACGATCCATTTCTATCTTCTATATAAAGAGTCAGATGTGTTTTTCTGATCTATACTCCTGCTTGGAGTAAGGGCAATATGATAAACTAATTAGGTTGATCATATGATGTTTCGCTCTTACAATTATGCACAATTTCGCAGAAGTACTGCATGCAAGAACATGTCAAACACCTTCATTCGGTTGGAATAACCATAAGCCATCCTGCTACAGAAAAAGTCGTTAATAGTGAAGATGGAAGGTTTACAATGAAATAGAGGATTTAAGACAATTCATGATTCATTGAGTTTGAAAGAGATTAATGAAATAAACCATTTGGTTTTTTAATTTTTTAACCCTAAAATCGCTAGACCAGACAGGACAATATTTGATGACCAACTATGATCCATGGTTCTAGTCCTAGATAGCTACGACGCCCCACTTACTGAACATTTCAGAATTGACAAATATTTGGGGGATGGAACGACGTGATGTTGTCATGAAGAGAAGAGTCAAGACTGAAGACTGAAGATATGTACTACGAACAGCAAGAAGAAATATATATGAGAAATTTGATCTCCATGATCATATGTAATAGTCACCAAGTTAAAACGTCCATCAATTTTAGGCAATGAGCTTGGCTGCTAGATGGTCGCCACCTGAGCAGTGTCGCTGAAACTTACCTGTGGGCTCCTCCATCTCTTGTCCTCTGCTAACAACAGGATCACAATAGTTGCAAATGCAGTGATATGAGGGGGGAAAAAAACAAGAAGAAGCAAAGATTCCATTTTGGAGCAATGTCGAAAGGCAATGGACAATCCAGTACGAGAGAGAGGGAGAGAAGGGAAAGTTATTAAACGCTACTGATGCCGAGTTTTCTAGACCTAATAACGTCATCCTCAAGAGCTTCAAGTTAGTTAGTTGCACGCACAGTAGCATTTGTCTGTTCAAGAACTGAAAGACATGTCAATACCCTTAGGTAATTAACCAAAGTTCCAGCAAATTAATCAAAACCAAAACGAGGCAATCCTCATGCTAATATTTGGATGATCATCAGCAAACCCTAAATTATACTCATTAATCTCGCGACAAAATCGTACACTAAACTCTGTAATTCAAGGCAATCAATTATAACTTGAGGCTGTGTTGTAAAATCCAAGTTTATATATATATATATATATATATATATGTATACTTAATTAGTAACTTTAGATATAGTAAAGAAAAGCACCAAGCAAACCATACACCAGAAATTTTGATCATCTAGGATTGGTGACTAGCTGTATTCCTTGAATCTTCTCCTCCATGTTGCGGGTTCGACCCGTTTGCAGACTCCGAATTGCCGCCGCCGCCGCCACCCAGCATCGGCCTATACGCATTAAACGCAGCCAGTACGTCGGTTACACTGCCACCGTCGCCTCCGCCGCTGCCGCCAACAGAACCAATACCGATGGCCGAACCCAATTGCTGACCTGGCAAAAGGGCCATGGGAGCAGGAAAATTCATGAAATGCAAGCCACTTGAGATAGAACCCCTGTACATGTTACTACTCCCACTAAAAGATGGAAATGTCACCATAGGGTCCCCACTCATCCCTTGGTTACTCAACGTCCAAAATGTAGCTGGAATCGGACTATGACTCGCCGGGATTGACCCCGTGCTCGTCGACTGGAACAAATAGCTCCCCATCTGGTTACCATGACCCAATAGTACTTCATTACCAGGCCGCCGCTTCCTCCCTAAAGAACTCGTCTCCCCATCAACGACATCTAAACAACTTCCTTCCCCACCTCCACTAACCTCTTGCTTAGCTGTTTCTGGTAAAGCCAAAGCACTTCTAACGTGGAGTCCCGCATTATTACTCGAACTAAAGCTTATGGATTCATCAGAGGGAAATAGAACTCTTGGTTGCTGCTGCTGGGACGCTGATGGTTCATCGATCACATTCCTTTCCCAATCACTTCTCGGTCGCAACTGTGGATGAAGAGCAACGAAGTTAGGGTCAAAGTAACTTCTTCTTAGATGGTAAGGGGCTGATATGGTAGAACCGGAGCTACGTAGAGAGATGTTCAGAGAAGTGAAGTTGGCGGGGATGGTCCCAGTTCCAGTGGCGGCGATGACAGAGGGTTCAGCCTGTTGTAAGAGCCACTCAATGGTTTCACCGTCGGATTTGTGGCCGAGCTCGCGGGTTAGCTGGAAGACCCTGGCGGCACAGGCAGCGGGCATGCGGATCCGGCGGCCACGGCCATCAACTTTAGTGTGACGGTCTTTTGTGGAGGTTCTTTTAGGAGGAGGTTTCTTGGCAGGATTGGAAGAGGAAGAGGTGTCTGCTGCTGTAGTAGTAGTAGTTGTTGTTGTTGTAGGAACAGAAAGAAGGCGTTGTCGGTCTTGGAGTTGATCTCCAGGTGGATGTAGGAGAAGATGGTGGATGTCTTGCTTTTTCTCTAGTAATTGGAGAGGGAAATTCGGTGCGCGGATCCCATTATTTTCTGGTTCCATGATCAATTGTGGGGGGTGGTAGAGATATAATTTTTGTTAAATTATTATTCTCTTTTTTTGGGGGAGAAGAGAGAGGTTAGCTTTTGTGATTGTGAGTGTGAATATCTGTAGCTGACCCTCAATTCAGCGACTTTGGTGGCCTAGTGGGTCTGTGTCTAAGTCTAATAGGTTTTTGTAGAGAAAGGAAGAGCAGGGAATTTTGCTTTGGGGTAGAGAGCTGGCACGGCCTGAGTTGTATTCTCTCAAACACAGATAAGGGAAGGGAGGCAAGCTTTAACAATGAGGGTGAATTATTTCTTCTTTTCTTATATCTAAACTAAAAAGAGATATATGATTTTTTCACTGAACTCGAAATTCTTTTTAAGTAGGAAAAATAATATATTCAAAACGCAGAAACTGTGCGTATTATTACATTTCGTTGTTATATATATATATACATAATTTGTCCGGGTTTCTAGGGATTTGCCTGTAATCTCTCTTGGGTTATTTGGATTTTGAGGTGGCCTTGACCTTGACCACGTGCGGTGCTCTTTATCATTCAATCCATAAAAGACCGTGGTGGACCCCACGTAGGCCCCAATCACCCTCAAGTCAAAAGACGACTAGATTATCAGTAGTAAAGATATTCGAGTGACTCCCACTCCCTCCCTCCCATCCCATGCCTCTAATCATTGCTCTTTTCCTATTTGCATTTCCACCATTCTTTTTCTCCTTATTTCTTTTGGATTTTAGATTACTTGCTACTTTTAACCTAAGAAAAGAAAATTCCCAAATTTCCTATTCTCTCAACTTAACATTTTTATTATCTGTAACAATTCATTTAAATATAAAAAAACTGATAATGTTGTATTAATTCCTATTTTAATAATCATTAAATCCTTAAAATTTATAATTATAAACTAATTATGCAATCAAAGATGAACTATTTTAACTATATTCAGTTTTTTAAAATAAAAATTTAACCTTAACTATTTCCCTTCTTTCACTGATTAAATCAATATGTGAGGACAAATGGAAAAACCATGTTGGAAGATTTCGTAATCAAAACTAATTGATTGGTCCATATCAAGAGTACATTGAGACTATGATCTGATCTAGTCCTTCGCAAAATAATTGAGTTCCATAATAAGTAGAGTGTTAACTAATCGACGAGCGCTTGTAATTCGGATTCTCATCCCTCAGTATCAAAAATTTTCCGTTACATCATTAGACAATGGCGACTATACCGTTCATAAGTATGTGTGGTCCACAAAGGTACAAACAAAACTTGGAGCGCCCTCATTGCGGATATGTGTGAGAGAGGCGAGGATGCAAGTTTCAATCCTAATTTATGATCATTAGGGGTTTTCTCATTTGGCTCCTAGAAGTCAATGGCATGGAGACCTTGGCAGATCAATTAAGGAAAGTTAACCAATATGTCAAATATCAGTTTCAGTTAGCTGACGAGTTGGACCATTTCATTAGATTTGCGGCTATAAATTCCAGCCAACTGAAACCATGAGTTTTTCGGTGACCTTAGCATTGCCCATTGTCATACCTTTCCCATGACCACGTCAATAAAAGACAGATTCTTCTTTGGGGGCTGTTTCCTCACAACAATTAAGTTCAGCTCATGATATATATTTGTATTGGATTAATATTAGTAAAAGAAAACAATTTTATGGGATCATCACACTAGATCAGGTTTTTTCATCTTCATTAAATACTCATACAAGATTAATTAGAGAACAATATCTACGTGTTAGAGATATAGATAATAGAGTAATTATCTTTTCTTTAACACTATATATATATATATATATGTGGAGTTTATATATGTAAGACTCAATATTCAACATTTGTAGGAAGACTTTTGATCAATGAATTTAGGAGTACATTCCTTTCGTACGTACTGTTTCTTTTCAACCCCCTTAATTCTCGCAGCTAGACTTGTCTCCTCTAATCATCTAGAAAAATTTAGACTAGTCCATACAATGTCACCTCTCAAGGCGCAAATGGCTAAGGAGTTAGAATTCCTATTACCCATATTTAGAATTCATATTACCTGAATGACAGCACATCATGTTTAAGCCATGTGACCAGAGGCCTCAAGTGTAGCTTAAAAGGGAACAAGAAAGGTTCTTGAGAGAAGGCGGCAAAACCCGCAACGTTTCAACCACCAACATACCAAACCAATGATATGAAGCAACCTAATCATTTCTGTAAATGACGCTAAAATAATAATTTTGAACAATCCTAATTAATAGAGGGGTTTGTTGAGATTAACATTGATGTGTACTATACTGGCGTTAGACAACAGTTTGTCTTGTCAAGTCATTTCCAACAGGAATCTGTACTTTTGATCCTTCCACATTAACGCTCTAATTTGTCTCAATTCCACACCATAATGAATTGCAGCACAATTATTTCTTTTTCCTAGCTTACTCTAGCTAGCTAGGATGATGGTTTCGGCTTAAGTAATACTGCTCATCTATCTGTACCTTCTTAAATTTTTGTCATGCGATTACTCGACTATAATTACAATTTACCTTTTGCAAGTGAATAAAAGATTGGTAGGTTAGACAAAAGATTAGTCGGTTTAGTCCTATAATATCTATCTAAGATGATCTTCTATATGTGTATGTACCAGGAAGAAACTTAAATTAAACTCATATTTTAACTGATTTAAATTAAGGACCAATTTTTTTTTCTTTTTGTACATATAATAATAATAATAATAATAATAAAATATGTAATCATTAGTCTTTGAGTAAGTAATCCTTGTACTATCGTGTGTTTTAAGTATACTATCCAGCAAATTTATAGTTAAAGTAACATCAAATTCAAATTTTATAATCTTTATGCAAAACAAGCTCAATCTCTAATACTTGAAAGAAATTTTGTCCTCGTAAGAACTTGAAGTTAAGACCAACACTTGGGAGTTATCTTAAACCTCTTAGAACTACCATTTAAAGGGCATCTTATTCTATATTGGGTTAAAGTTTATGTATCAATATCTAATAAGTAATTAGGTCACAAAAGCTATTGTATGAGACCAACTTATCTTACTTTATACCTTCAAGGTTGCAACGTCTGTAAGGAAACTTTTAGGCAATGACTCTCTTGCCTACATACTCGTCATTCCTGCTATTGAAAAGAATAATTACCTATATTATCCATGTTTTTATGTTTCAAGGCACTCTTGAGGTTAAATTTGAAATTATATGTCCGTCACAATATTGATCAAATAGGAATAGGTAGACCCGCCCACCCGCCATAAGGATCATCAATCTCTATGGACCACTTGCTTTAATTCGTCTTTAAGTTAGCTGGGGTGAAACTTTTCATTAAGAGAAAGCTCCTCTGCGGGTACAAAATACAAATGCTGCTGACTAATGATGCCTTTTTGCCATTTAAAACCTTTTTAGTTGGAGTCCCACCTGCTGTTTGGTGCTCTATATATCCCTTTTTACTTATAATAATTTGAAATCCCACAAAGTTTGCTCGCTACATGTTCAGAAATCGACAAGAAATTTCAAAGAAACTTTCCAGAATGTTTTGAATCTCTCCTAAATTCAAAATACAATCGTTGATACGCACACAAGTTAAACTCAAGACACTTCTTCGTGTGATTAGTGTACATCATATGAGACTATATTTTATTACATCCTGATCCTTAAAATACCCATTAACCTTATCGACCTAGCAAGAAACATGGTCCCAAATTCTGACAATAGATGTACAACATCTAACATTAACATCAATTTATTACAAGAAAGGCCAGGTGTGGTTTCTAAGAGATATGATACATATATATATATAGTGGTATCAGGCAATGGATTATTTAGCTGAGAAATCACGTGGCATGCCAACCGTTGCCGGTGATGCAGATGGCTCACCATCCACTTTGCCTAATCATACAAACAATTTTGTCGGAATGTACATGGGGTTTTAATAATAAGTCGCTTTGTTTCTTCCACTGATCCCCTCCCCGCCATTTTTGCTCAACTTCAAACTAACCCCCTTAGTTCTTGCACGGTGAGAATTAGTGTTAGCCATTATTAAACATTGTTGTAATTTGTAACTGGATCGGTTAGATAATCCACGTCTATGTAAGGACTATAATTAAACAATCTTTAAATGTCTTGATATGGGTAATTTTTTACTAATTCAATTGCATAAATACATAACCATTATGATATACTGCAGTAATTGTCAATAATTAAACGCAAACTATAGTAAATTAGGATAAGGGTATATTACAATTATAATTACTGTTGTGGTTTGCAATTCAAAATTATGAACTCAATATATAGTTCCTATGCTTTTATGTTTTCTCTTTTTTTAGGGTAAATAAGGATTATTTAGACTCTGTTATCAACATTTTGTTGAGAAACCGGGTCAAGATATAATCTCAACCACAGCGGAATAATCGCGAAATTTTTTCGTGACCTTTGATTTTCAAAAAATAAAATTAATTTAATTATATAAAATAATTAACACGAATCATAATAAAGCGACATTTAATTCGTACCTTATTTCGAAGCTTAATTTTTATTTTGTCGTATCTCTCGAACTGTTCCCAAAACTGATCCGTCTCAACCACCGTAATCGCACAAGTGTTCGGTCTCTAACGGTATCTACATAACAATTTGAGAGAACTCTGTAGCTCTTACAGAGAGGGTTAAGCAAGAAGTGTTATCTCTATAGAGCTTAAGCCTATTTGTAATAAACTTTGGACGTTTTAGTAATTTAATTGAAATTAAATTCTAATTTCAATTAAACTTTAATTAGAATTACAACAATTCTAATTAAATATCAATTATTAGGGGTGAGCATTCGGGTAATTCGGGCCGAATTTTCACTGTTCGGGCCCGGCCCGAATTATCCCAAATTTTTTTTTCCTTACCCGGCCCGAGCCCGAGCCCGAACCCGAACTTTCAATTACCCGAACTTACTCGACCCGAATTACCCGAATTATCGAAAACCCCGGCCCGAATTACCCTAATTATCCTAATTATCCGAATTATCCGAATTACCCGAAATTTTATAACGTAATTCGGGTAATTGGGCCAGTCCGAAATTTTTTGGAGTTACCCGACCCCGGCCCGAAAATAATTCGGGTAAAACCCGAATTACCTGAAATTCAAAAATTTGCTACCCGAATAATACTCACCCCTATCAATTATGACCATATAAGATTCAATATCTCGTATTGATCCTTATTTATTAAATATCTCATATTTAATTACAAAATTTCTCAAACTTTACAATCAATTCATAACTTGATTAAATTAACTTTGCTCTCTTCAATCTGTTTTATATGTGAGACCTATTAGGTTCCCGAATATATTGGCAATTATTATAAAATATAATCTTAATTTATAATTAAAATTAGATAAATTAAAAAGAAATTAGATAAATTAAAATTCCTTTTAATTTATCTTTAATTCTCCAATTAAATAATTTATAATCATATATCAAGATTGACATCTGGCAACGCATCATGACCATCCAAATATTTAGGAATGTCAAAGAAGTTTTGATTAGCCTTTCTGTGCATAATTTTTCTGTATAATTCAATCCTTTCATCATACAATGTTTCGATTAGACATATACTATGGAGTTAATGTGTATTCTATTTTGAGCCTGATCATATTAATTCTTCGTCATTAGCTATCAATTCAATTAATAACATTTGTAAACTATTTACAAAACATCATTTCACCTTGGCCAAGGATTTCTTGAATTAATAATAATCAAGAACAACTAAACATTCTCCCTAATTACTTTAGAGTGATAAATCATATCTTGATCATTCAACTATCTACATATAGTTTATGCTCAATCCAATGACTATCGATTAAACGACAAATGATTAAATAAATCATAAGTAGTATCAAAATATAGCAATCTCCATACAAGATAACTTTGATGACCTCAAGTCAAAGGATCACTTATATAATCATCACTATGGGAATTTCATAGACATACAAGTAATGTTCCAAATGGATTTCTCATATTGAGTTTGATCAGTGAACTTGTTTTCTAGCAAGCACCCTGTAGCACCCCACTCCCATAAGACACATACCCGACATCTATAGTAACTGGATCGGTTAGACAATTCACGTCTATGTAAGGACTATAATTAAACAATCTTGAAATGTCTTGATATTGGTAATTTTTTACTAATTCAATTGCATAAATACATAAACAGTATGATATACTGCAGTAATTGTCAATAATTAAACGCAAACTATAGCAAATTAGGATAAGGGTAATATACGTGACTATTATATTACAATTATAATTACTGTTGTGATTTGCAATTCAAAATTATGAACTCAATATCTAGTTCCTATGCTTTTATGTTTTCTCTTTTTTTAGGGTAAATAAGGATTATTTAGACTCTGTTATCAACATTTTGTTGGGAAACCAGGTCAAGATATAATCTTGACCACAGCGGAATAATCACGAAACTTTTTCATGACTTTTGATTTTCAAAAAATCAAGATCAATTTAATTCTATAAAATGATTAACGTGAATCATAATAAAGCGAAATTTAATTCGTATCTTATTTCGAAGCTTAATCTTTGTTTTGTCGTATCTTTCGACTGTTACCAAAATTGATCTGTATCAATTATCGTAGCCGCACAAGTGTTCAGTCTCTAACGATATCCACAGAACAATTTGAGAGAATTTTGTAACTCTTACAAAGAGGGTTAAGCAAGAAATGCTAACTCTATAAAGCTTAAGCCTATTTTGTAATAAACTTTGGACGTTTTAGTATTTTAATTAAAATTAAATTCTAATTTCAATTAAATTTTAATTAGAATTACAACAATTCTAATTAAATATCAATTATGACCATATAAGATTTAACATCTCATATTGATCCCTATTTATTAAATATCTCATATTTAATCAAAAAAATTTTCAAACTTTACAATCAAGTCCAACTTGATTAAATTAACTTTGCTCTCTTCAATCTATTATATATGTGAGACCCATTAGGTTCCCAAATATATTGGCAATGATTATAAAATCTAATTTTAATTTATAATTAAAATTAGATAAATTAAAAGGAAATTAGATAAATTAAAATTTCTTTTAATTTATCTTTAATTCTTCAATTAAATAATTTATAATCATATATCAAGATTGATATCTAGAACGCATCATGACCATCCAAATATTTAAGAATGTCAAAGAGGATTTGATTAACCTTTCCGTGCATAATTTTTTCGTATAATTCAATCATTTCATCATATAATGTTTCGATTAGATATAGAGTATGAAGCTAATGTGTATTCTATTTTGAGCCTGATCATATTAATTCTCCTTCATTAGCTATCAATTCAATTAATAATATTTGTAAACTATTTACAAAACATCATTTCACCTTGGCCAAAGATTCCTTGAATTAATAATAATCAAGAATAACGAAACATTCTCCCTAATTACTTTAGGGTGATGAATCATACCTTAATCTTTCAACTATCTCCATATAGTTTATGCTACATCTAATGACTATCGATTAAACGACCTATGATTATATAGATCGTAAGTAGTATCAAAACATAGCAATCCCCATATAAGATAACTTTGATGACCTCAAGTCAAAGGACCACTTATACAATCATCACAATGGGAATTTCATAGATATACAAGTAATGTTTCAAATGGATTTCTCATTGGATTTGTTCAGTAAATTTGTTTTCTAGCAAGCACCCATACGTTTGTTTAAGTATCCCTATACTTTAACCTATGAGATTAACTACTTCCTTCTTAAGGAAAAATAAAACGTGTGTTAGTTTTTTTACGTTCTATTAATGTCTAATATTAATAGAACAATGTCTAGGGATATTTAGGAATAATGCATAAATGTAATATGAATCTCATAATTATAATCTCATTATAATTTCATTTGTAACATACAATTATCCTATGGACTTTATCATATATATCTAAAGATGTATAAGATAAATAATTCCTTTAAATAATTTATCACTAAACTACAATCAAAACGATTGTTGCAGGGCATAAACCAACACATTTTAGCAATACAAATGTGTGACTAATACTTTTCTTGCTAGTTGTCATCATTTTCTGGTTGCACTATATCACGCTCCTCAAATAAACTTTTGTTTGTGCAGCTAGTAGGTGCCGCATGAAGCTTAATAGCTTCCTACGTGAAAAGCTGTTATTTTTTTGTCTCCAAACAATATATACACGTAAAGAATTTATTACTTGCATTCGTACCTAATTTTCTTTCTAACGTCATAAACATAAACTTGCAAAAATCTCAACTTATACAAATTAGGTTTCCCAAATTCATTATGTTGACAATATTAAGGTTATGTTGCTAATATATTGAAGGCTGGTCTGATTTTATTTATTAATTATTTTCATTTTAAAATTTAGTAAAATTTTATTTAGTTGAACTTTTGGCTTTTATTTTTTTATCATAATCTAATTCTACTATCCTTAAAATAAATAATATACAATTATTTACTATTGAATACTAATGAAAATCATGACTAATATAACTTAATTATCAATTTATTTTAGCTTATTTTTGTAATTATTTTAAAATTTTAAAATAAAAATTTTCATAAGTTTTATTAATTAAAAATTAAAAATTTTCTTATATATTAAATTAAAAATAAATTCATAAATAAAAATGTTTTTAAAAAACTAGATACAAACACTGATTTCAAAAGTAAGACACATTGTAATAAATAAATAATAATTAAAAATAAACTTTTATAACTCTTTTAGTTATTTAATTATCCATTTTAAGAT
>JANKYE010000004.1:11572342-11600106 GCA_032467995.1 Erythroxylum dillonii
GAGTTCAAGTGTGAATGATTTCAATTGGATATTGAAGTCACTTTGATTGATGAATTCGATAAAGATGAATAAGAATGCAGAAAGAGCAAAAAAAATATATACCGGATTTCAGATTGGATAAGTCTAAGGAAATTACTTATACAAAGGAAAACAATGGTTAAAAGAAGCTAATTTGTATTGTTTATCATCCAATTAAAAATGTTGCATTCCTATATATGTATTTTGGATTTATGAATTATAATACAATCACAAGGCTTATAAGAACAATACAATACCAAAATAAAGTTGTACCTATTCAATAAGCTAAGCTTCATTATTGTATAAATTTAAGCTCGTAAAACAACAAGAACCCTTTTCTTTTGATGGACAACTTTATATGCTTAAGGTAGGCAAAGAATCTATTTTCCACCACCAAATACATGAGAAAAGCACATTAAGAGTGAAACAATTAAGCATCTCAACTCTCTCATTATTATTAAGCTATTAATACTCCTCTCTTTCATTATATGAGATTTAGTGCCCAAAATTATGGAATTTTTTCAATACAGTATCCAAATTTTTTAATTAAGTGATCAACTTTTTAAAAGATTAATAGTTCAGTTTAGAATGTTAATTTTGTTAGTAATTTACTGATTTGACTAACGGAATCTTTGTTGTTCATGATAAGTAAATATTCACCTAAAAATAGTGATCATGATTAGCTTGAAGTGAAAAGAATTTTTTAAAATGAACACCTATATATCATAAACAATAAAAATTTCACTAGCTAAATCAACAAATTAGAAACAAATTGACATCTTGATTGAAAAATATAAAAAATTTGGGCACTAATTAAAAAACTTTAAAATTAATTATCATCTTAGGATTATTTTGTTGACTTACGTGATGCACGAACTTTATTACTCATTCAAATGATAACCTAATAGCTTGTAGGTTAATCTAATTTTCTTGTTAAACTATTTTTAGGAAAGAAAAAAGTTTTGTGATTACTCTTGACGGTTGTTGGTGATTATTATCGTTTATTCTTGTACGCTGCTGTTGTTGCTCTACGTCCCTCGAAACTATAAATATGCATGTCTCGGCTCAGTTGAATTGCCAAAGAAATAGCTACGAGCAAAATGTTTGCAAAACTTGAGCTCTCCTCTCCGCTCCTCCATTAGCCAATTCACATCATTTGATAACATTTCCAGCCAAGCAACATCGATGTCATGGGATTTGTGGTTGAATTTTTACAAAAAGATACGTTTATATACGACTTTTTGGCAATTCCAAGTAAAGAAGAAAAGAAAAAAGAAAAACAAAAGTAGATTATGCTCTTTAACATTCCGAGGTCGTATCTCCTTACATTTATGAGTATACACACACATCAAACAGCTGCAATTCTTAAATATCTAAGAATGACTACACAACCTTCATCAGCCAACTGCAGTGTTCATAGAACCTTGCTGCACCATTGGTCCACTTTATCTACAGCAACAAATTATACAAAAGAGAGAGAGAGAGAGAGAGAGAGAGGGAGCAATGTCTTCTTTCTGTGCCTTTTCATCTCTTTCTCTCTGGCTGCTCTCCAACAGAAACAAGGAGACAGATGAAGGGACAAAACTGCCAGCTCATCAAACCTTTACAATTGAGTTCGCGTCTTTGCCTCTGTCCCACCATTCTAGTCCAGCAAGTCCAAGAAAATCATTTGTTAAGTACAAATGCATCATCCCAGAAGATGAAGCTACTTTGTCAATCCGACAGAGGGCTCTTAAGATCAACTGCAAGGCATTTACGTACCAATCTCTCATGAGAGGGCCGAGCATCCAGTACCAACTACTGCCGGTGCCATGTTTGAAAATTCAGCAGCTTAGGTTCACGCAGAACTTGGCCAATCATGCAGAGATCTTGTATTTGTTTTTCAGTACCTGCATAGTCCACGAGATCCATCAGAGACAGGAACAGAGTATCTCAGCACACATGATATGAATATATGTTGACTTGCACGGACACTTAATACTTCAAATAACTAGACAAGTTCATACAACTTATAGCACTGCAAAAGTCTGTTTGTACGGAGAACTATAAGACAAAAAAAAACAAACAAACAAACAAATAAATCGGGCACACACTGCAATCTCATTCTGAAGATATTTGACCCTCTTCTGTAAAGTCTACAGCTACAGACTCAAGAGTAGAGTAATACAGGAATTGATATCACGTTTAAACCAATATAACAGGGTATAATGAACAACAAAGATATAGGAAACTGGAAAAGGATAGTAGACTAGAAGAGGAGGCAACTTGATCATACCATTTCAATTAAAACAGCCAAAACTAATTTGAAGCATTTCAGTAACCAGGTGGAGGTGATGATAGCACTCTATGTCGAAATAGCTTTGCCATTGCTCTACGCTCACAATCCTGCAAGAAAGGGGAAAACAAATCTATATTGAGCACTATTTCAGATAAGTAGAATTGAGGAACTGTAGCTTAGCTACACAACAAAACTAGGTCGATTCTTAATTCCTCATTCCAAGATGGCACTACATGTAGCCAAGGCAAGTGATATCTCATCCCCATGAACTAATTGGAATCGCAGCCCAGAGAAGAAGCATTAAATGCTGGGACAAGTATGGAAAATATTGCAATCAAGGATGACTTCTAGCTAAGAATTGCCCAACGTACAATATTACTAATAGAGAAGAAGCCAAGATAAAATCATGGACAGCATAATTGCTGTATGGCTCTTAAGATAAGCTTAACAATTGTCCAGAAAAAAGAAATATTAGACAATGACATTAAATAAGTTACTTCTAGGCACCTCTTGACTAATGACAAATAAAAGCTTAGCTGAAATCATACATGAATAAGGTTCAATATTACAACCTGAAGGATTGAGTCCCGTTCACATAGCAACCCCGTACCCAGCAAAAAAAGAAAATAAAAATCAACAAGATTTTAGGAGCACCTATCCACTTGTTACCAATAGTTGATTTGCTATTCAATCAACCACATACAGCAAAAAAAAGTTTTAGGTAATGCAAGTCACCTTAAACATTTTAAGGTGAAAAGGTTGATCTGGGTTTTCTCTTCTCAATTTCAAGTAAGTATATCCAAAGCTGAGTTGATCCCGTGAAGTAAAGCGATCAACTTCATTGAACCAGAGACATGAAAATAAGTTTGACATAGGTGTATGTGCACGGACGATGAAAGACCCTTCAGGCACATCTGCAAAGCATATGTAATATAAGTCAGTACTATATGTCCAAACTTCAAGTTGAAAAGACAGCTTTCTTAAACTGAAAAAGGACATCAGAGATATACAACTCGGAAGAAGGGTGCTCCGATCGGAGGGATCAAACTTTGTGAGCCCATCAGACTGGTAAAAATTGAACTGTTTGTCAATGGCTCTGGGGTCGTACTTGTTTAGGCGTTTATTTTGGAGTACCTCTTCCCAGACACATTGTCGGTCATAATGTTTTGAAATGGCATATTCTGATCTTGATCTCCAAAGAAAGTATTCAATGATCTGCAATGGATCTGTAACAAGTCGCATCTTGCTATCAATCCAAATGGAATACCTGAAAAACTAGCACATCAGTAAATAAAATAAGTTGAAAATTCATACAGACAATACAAAGAATGCGGGCCCAAAATTCTAAATCGAACTATGTTGCATGTCATAATTACCATGAAGAAGGGAACAGACGATGTGATAAGAATTTTGGGACCTTTCCAGTTCTTCGCAAGTCTTTATATGGTAAGTTCCTGACAGTGACCATTCTCCATAGACCAATATATCCTCTGTCATCCGGTATATGTCCATCTGAAGCAAGTTTGGAGAGTGTTTGCTCATCCACAAACATGACAAAACAGACATTTTGCTTTGAAAAATCACTCATCTGAAACAAATAAGACACATCATATCATCCAAACATAGAACTCCATCTGCATCAGAAGAGTAATGAAAACATTATATCAACCACATTAGTGGCCTTTTGTACTTTATGTTAAATTTGATGTTGATTACTTCAAAAGTTCGAGAAGATGTAGGTTTAACCTAATGCTACAGTTCCTTGTAGGCCACAATTCAAAACATGTCTCTCTGTATCATGTCAAATTCTTTCTAGCTCTTTACACTTTTATCCAGCATGGAATTAATCTCAATAACTGCATTTCATCGGCTTCATTCTGATTTGCTTGTCTCCAAATAAAATAGAAAGGTCGTATAAGCAAATAAAACATCATTGTGATTTTTAAAAAAAATCTTACAATGTAAGCCAATGAAAACATGAAAAACAGAAATGTATTGGTTAAAAGCTGCCAATTATTTATTCCTAGAAGAATGATTCACAATGAAAATTTATAGAAACATGTGATGTACCTTTTTGCTTGTAGGTCTCCTCAGAAAGTCTGAACTCCCAAAAATGCATGAAGATACGGCAACCTTACAGGTACTCATGTATGCTTTGTCCTTTTCGGCCAAATCAAATCCAAGGATAGGAGATCCAGACAGCTCTTTAACAAAGCCACAATGAAGTGTTTGATCTCTAGCTATGAAAGATTTCTCCCTTTCCTCAAGGGTCTGATGTCCCCCAAATCTAGAATCAACAACATCACTTCCCTGTAGTTTATCTTCTGTGACTACATACTCAAGTGCGAAATTGGTGAAATTTCTTATGTAACGGGGTTCAATGATGTAGTCAACTGATTTTGATAATGCCACTTCACAGGGAAAGTCTGACCAGTTATGGCACAAAAGTTGTGTCAATAAGAATCTACCAAAACATCTGGATTTCATGAATTTAATACTTTAACCAATAGTAACTTGAGATAAATACTACTTAATAACGACTAAGAAAAGATAAGTAAGACATCTAGACACAAAAACAAGATGAAAACTAAGAATGGCCGCAGAATAACTTTTCAAACATTTCTAACAATACATCTCTAACACGGTAACATTAAACAGGCATCAAGAATTCCTAACACCCAAAATCAAAGGAACATGAACAAGCTTTCTGCAAGTTTTTCCTCTTACGCTGCTTGCGCTTCTTGCTACTAGTTGTTCTCACAATATTAGATCCAGAGGTCTCTTGCTCGATTTCAAGTATTGGTGGAGAAAAAATTTTCCCATTCCCGCCAATTCGAACTATATGAGCAGTGGAGATATCAGTCTCATAATTACCTACCGAAAAAATCCACAACAAAAATACAAACTTTTAAAGCATAAGAAGCCAAAGCAATCACTAAACTATAAGCAAAAGGAAAATTTCCACCACATTGGAATAGGGTAACCCAAAAGGAGATAGCTTATTAGGAGATGAGCAATTAGGAGATGGCTCATTATCTTAAAGGATCAAGGACTGACCAGGAAACAGCAATTTCAAGCCGAAGAGCGCGGAAGAGGTCAAGAAGAGAGCAGCAAACAGCAAAACCCAAATAAAAAGACTTGGCTTACTAATTCGACCGAACTTTTTCCCTCTACGAACTACCCTAGAGCCATGCTCAGTTCGACCAAAAGAATTTACCAGCACACCTATTATACCTCTTCTCTCAGGCAATAACAAATCACCATTGTGCTTATACAGGGACATTGCACCGACAAACCTTCAAAAACCCAAGTAATAACACCCCACACCTCATCTGGGTCGCGGCTGTAAATTGAAATCATTCGGTTTCAAGTACCCATTTCGCCACATCATTCAACGAGCAGTAGCTTCAAGCACTGTAACATAACGAGCAACCTTACCTAATGGAACAAGATCTCGCGAGTTAAAAGGGTCGCCAAGTGAATCTTATAAGCGAAGGAGCAAGTGAAAAGTAAAATCACGTAGATGGTGCATAAATCTGGGAGACAAAGTTCCGAGAACAGTTTTTTCTCGGTTCGCTGCTATTTTTGGTGTTAATGGTTTGGCCTCGCGCGACAGATTTGATACTGAACAGCCAATTGTCGTGTGATTGCACTTATATCGCATTTTATTGGTCTCTTGTCTCCGTTCGGTCAAAGATTTTCCGTGTTAGAAAAATCAAAGCACGTGCAAACTTAAGGCTTTATGTTCATCATAGCCAATAAGATTCAAACCAAGTCAAAAGAATTAAGAAAAAAATAAACTCTCCTTTATAGAAATATTTATCGTCACCCTGCGAGAGTAATCGATATACAGACTGGTTCATGAACTATGCAGAGCATTTTGATGTCAGCACTATTTATTTTGATATTTCACCTATTGAGTGTCATGTACTCCTTTTAAAAGATACGTTGAGATTCTGCTTTTTGCGATTTGTTGTGTTATCTTTTTATTCCTTCTTATAAAAAATATTTATTGCCAGCAAATATTACATGCTTTGTATTGTATTAAAATACAATAATTGGTTTGTGAACGTTGTTGCAGATTACATGATTGCATAACATATTATTTTCCACACACACATATATGTACAAATTGTATCTAATTTAATATACGAAATTAGCCTCCTAGAATATCTCTATTTTAGAGGTGAAACATTCCAAGCAATCAATTTGTGGAATTTAACATTTAATTCTTATTTTCTTCTTATTCAATATAAGTGGATGCATTTTTTGAAGTCAAATGAGCTATCAAAAGAGTTTGTAATCCAATAGGATCATGATTATCCTTACACTACAATAATGTTGACTATTAGCTACATTTTTTTACAATGATTTTCAATAACATTACCAAAAGCTTATCCTTTCACGAAGTTTTGCGGAGTCATTGGTAAATGCCTGTCTTTGACAATGATTTTAGGGAATCATCGCCAAAGGGCGATGAAAGAATTGTCACAAAAAGTTAAAACTTTTGCTGACAAATTTTTTAAATCGTCCCCAAAAGTTCAAACAACAAAAAAAATTTTAAGTATAAAAATAAATCTAGCTACCAAAATTGTAAAATCATTTCAATAATTTATAAAACGATAAACTCAAAATTAATTAATATTACATAGATTTATACTTTTTATTTTTATCTTTTAAATTATATGTTTTGACAATTTTTTATGATGTCACAAAATTTTCAAATAGTTTTAATATGAAGTTTGTAATATAATGACCATATATGATTCTTACAAAAAAACAATAAATATTAAAATATAGTCAGCAATATAATATACTGACATATGGTAGTAATACAAGATTTTAATTAAAAGTTTAACAATTCTTACAGATAAAATAATAAATAAAGTTTCATGCCTATTCTATCGAAGAGGAAAATAAATAATTAATTTTTTAGATTTTAAGTGACATAAGACTCGAAAGAAAAGGTAAAGGAGATTCCTATGTTTGGATTCCCAAGTAGGCTCCTCGTATGTTCGAAGGCATCAATTGAAATAGTCAAAGATCTTCCCTCATGTGTTGGTTTATTGACACCCTCTTCTAATAATTTCTTGGCTTTAACTAAACTAGCAGAAGATATAGTGAAAGATTCCCTAGATGCGGTATGGATTACTGAATTAGATGAACCGTATATACGATACGTTTCACCTAAGAAATAAATAGTATAGAACTTAAATAGCTAAGTCAAACGGTATAAGGAACCTAAGTTCAAACACATGCATACTTGATTGAATAGACATAGTTTTTGGAATCGACGACTATTCCAAAACAACCAATTTTCCTAATCTTGTATGGACCATCAGGACATTGCCACCACCTCAATTTTCATCTATGTTCTCTTGAAGATTCGAGGAAGTTTTACACAACACATAGTATATACAATTAAACGTTCATCTGATAGCTTCCTAACATAAAATGAGAGACAGATAACAAAGAAAGAGAGGTAATTTAGATGATACTAAAAACCTTGAAAAAGAAGATTAGCCATGAAAGGCAAGGGGTGATTAATGTTTGATGCGGAGATTTGTTGTGCATCAATTTGTTCTTTATTAGGAAGAATTTTTCCATATTCCTCCCAACATCGATCATTTTCATTATCAAAAACTAGTCGCTATGTCGACATTCTGTGATGAATTTATGTTAACAATTTTATTATAAAAGGTTAATATAAGACTTCTTATTTGAATATTTCGACATTCTAGCAATGTAAATTTTGTGATCTATTAACTAAGACTACTTCATACAATATATATGTATTATGTAAAAGGGAAGCATAATTAAGTTTGCTTTTCCCTGAAGTCACTATTATAATAAAAATAGTTAGATCCCCCGAGCCCCTCGTAACATATGGAGAGAGCTACTGTGATGGAATTAAAAACATAATGAAGTGCATAAACATCCTCTGCATAAGTAAAATACTCTAACTGAAAGGACCTATCTCGAAGTTCCCCTTCTGGAACCCGAGTGGAGTCTTCTTAGTGGGCCCACAGTAGCCCTCCAATTGATATCTAACTCAACTAAAGGGTTCCTGCAAAGCCAAGTCATTTAACTATTAAAAACCTTGTATACTTTAACTTTTACAAAAGCGAAAAATGCAAGAAAAGTGCTCAAAAGGCAATCACCTTTAGTATTTATTATACAAATCATTTTATAATTAATAAAGACATTTTTCATTGTTTTGATGTTCATAAATTTATGGATTTGACGTTGATCTTAAATTGATTTAATGAAGTCCTTGATACAAAACATAACATGGAGGAAATCATGATGAGATCATGATAATAAGATTCCTATCATGTGAAATTATGTTAGTATCTAAACTTTCCCTAGTCATAGGATTAATGAGATGAGATATCATTAATCTTCATAGACTAGCGCATGTTACACTCCTTGATTTAGATCAAACAGTAGATCTCATAAGTTGTAAGCATGAGTTGTTTAGAGTTAACATGTAGATGCTTACTAAAGGTAGTAAGTACAATGGATTGAACTACTATGAGACAATCATATGGATATTTTATTCCAGTGTCAATGATAGTCTCATCATAGCAATGGTGCAAGTATCCTTTGACTTAAGGTGCTCAAGGATATCTAGGATACTGATCTTGTGCTTTGACCCCATTCATCGGTGCCTTTCAGGGGTTACTCATAGGGTGGTGATTTGGTATAACTTGAGGTATCCAAACGTAATTGAATAGCCAATAAATGATTCACCACTCATAATAGAAGGAGATGATACCCACGGTCTCTTATTGGGGTTATTACTTGGGAGTCTCTGGCCAAATCTTCAATGATAGATAGAGTAATGAGATCCTTAGGACAAGATCTAATAACACTTGGACTAGATGTGACGTAACCAGTCTAGTAGGAGTTGACACCTTGACCATACTCTAAACCAAGTGGGGTATAGATAAGGACAAATTGCATGGAAACATTGCCTATGGAAAGGTTATGTTCAAACCACTGACTGGTCAATTAGGGGTATGACGTGTTGCTAGATACCACTCTTGACTTACTTGAATTAAGTGTTAATCCAAGTAGCCAACATAACCGGGAACCTAATGGGTCACACACAAAGGAGATCCAAAGGATGAGTAAAATGGTCTTGAATGGTGATTCAAGATATGGAGAGTATTTCGAGGGTGTATCGTGATATGATCATGGTAGAAAATGTTGCATGGAGTGGATTAGAAATAAGTGTTGTTGGCTTCCATTAATGCATGTTATTTATAGTCATTAACTTCCCATAACTTCCATTAATGCATGCTATTCGTGGTCATTAACTTCTCATAACTTCCATTAATACATACTATTTATGACCAATAACTTCCCATTACTTTTCATTAGTGATGGGGGTTATGGAAGGACAAATGGTGAAAAATATTGAGATGATTTTCATGCATTTTGTATAAGACACACAAAAAAAACAAAAAGAAGTGGTTCTTTTTCTTACACACACTTTTTCTCTCTAACTCTCTCGAGAGTTCTTGTCTTTACTAGCACAAAGAAAGAATTCTAGCCATCTCCTAGTGAGGTTTCATCCTTCTATCTTTGTGTGAACTTTCATTAGAGATGGTATGCATTGATCGTTGTGGTTTACGACAACCCAACACAGAGACGATTAAAGAATGAAGGAGATCGTCAGAAAGGTATGTAAACGTCATGGTCATTAACTTCCCATAACTTCCATTAATGCATGCTATTCGTGGTCATTAACTTCTCACAACTTCCATTAATACATACTATTTATGACCAATAACTTCCTATTACTTTTCATTAGTGATGGGGGTTATGGAAGGACAAATGGTGAAAAATATTGAGATGATTTTCGTGCATTTTGAATAAGACACAAAAAAAAAAGAAAAAGAAGTGGTTCTTTTTCTTACACACACATTTTTTCTCTCTAACTCTCTCGAGAGTTCTTGTCTTTGCTAGCACAAAGAAAGAATTCTAGCCATCTCCTAGTGAGGTTTCATCCTTCTATCTTTGTGTGAACTTTCATTAGAGATGGTATGCATTGATCGTTGTGGTTTGCAACAACCCAACACAGAGACGATTAAAGAATGAAGGAGATCGTCAGAAAGGTATGTAAACGTCTTACATTTCGTGTTTTTGTTTTTCTATATCTATATGCATTAGTAGATCTAGTTTTTGAGGTTCCATTTTATTTCTGCTGCATATATTTGATGTATATTACGTATGAAATGCATGATCGGAACCTAACCGTGGTATTAGAAACATCTTGTGCCTTGTTAGATGTAGAATATGACATGTGAAAACTGTTTTCATGGTTGTAACAACTTAGGTTCCTGTAATGTTTTGTTCGAAATTAATTATAGAAAAATGGTTATCACAATTTTCTCTCACCAATCTATTCATAAGATATACGTGAATGATTTAGTATGATTGAAAATATTTTTAATGTGATTAAAATATTAAATTTTGACTTTACAAGAACATCCATGAAATCTATCTTTCTGTTGGGCATGTGATGTCTATTGGCTAAACTGATGAGGTTACACATGCTTTTCGTGGAATTTGATTATGGAAAAATTATGTGAACATATTTGAGATGTGTTTATGCCTTTGTAATTTTTATAGAATTATTAAAAATATTTTAATAATTTATCAAACAATTTTCTAGATGTGGACAGTTTTCCAGAAATTGTAGAATCTATTTTGTTTGATGTTTTTATATGTTTATATATTGGTTCTAGAACCTTAAAAATATTTTTATGCAATGAAAATGTGTTAATTTATGTTTTATGCATGCATAAATGATTTTGCTCAAAATTTGATTTCTAGAAAATTTTAGAAGTCTTATTTGTCGTTTTTGGTATCTTATCGATGTTTCGGTGATCAGGATAATTTATAGGTGATTCCTAAATTATTTTGATCATCTTGAAATGACCTAGAGATGCTTGGAATGATGATTTGATGTTCTGAAAATTTTAGGAAATTATAGAAATTAATTTTGAACTAATTTAGTAGAATAATAGATTTTCTAGTAAGACTAGAAAAATTGGCATGTATGACAAAATTGAAGTTGTTTAATTTTGAACATCAAATAATTATTTTAAGGTAAATTAATATCTGGAATTAAGAATTCATGTTAATAAGATTAATATTAATTCCAATCGAAAAAACATAAAATAGTAATTTTAGCCAAATTAGTAAAAGGAAGATAGTAAATCTAAGTGTTAGATTGGGCTTAGATCCAAATGTTGGATTGGGCTTTCTTGAAAGGATACATAAGATGTCATAACTAAAATGATGTGTTTACATATATGCATTAGAGAATGCATGGTTAGGAGAATGTGCGGGCTTGCATGATGGATGATTATAGGCTTAGGCCTAATTTGATTGGGTAGTCCATATATATATATATATATGTATATGTATATATAACTATCTAAGTTAGATGAGACTTTAGTCAAACCCCTCACTTAGAATATTAAAACTAACATTTTCCTTTAATGTGGCAAGAACTAGAGTCCTTTTAAAGTTAGGGTTGTGGGGTATACGGATATGTTCGAGCTATGGAAATAGGATTTTCAGATTAATGAGTCGATTTTAACTAGAAGCGTTAGTTTGTTAGACAAACTAAAGATCAACATTGACAGAGGCGAAGTTGGGTAGTGTACATTAGATGTACACGTGTCAAGAGTTGAAAGCCCAAATGAGTATGTACACATTAATAGTTGATAGCACTAGATTCAATAGTTGCGTTAGAGATGCAATTAGTATGATCGATATCTACCAGTTGAACTAAAGGTGGCTTGTTGGGTAAACTCAAGGTCATTCTTAGGGATTTTGGATATCAACCCACTAATAGAATCTCTATATGGGTTCTCTCGAAATTATATTGAGGTTTATGAATTTGTGAAAATAATGGGAGTCATAATGCGTGTTATTAAAGTCCTTATAGACATGCATTTAAGTATATTTTAATTTTTCTCTATTTGATGATAGGTTGCTATTGCCTGAGTCAACACCATAAGTACTAATGTGAATCTAAGATCATTGATGGAAGCAAAGAAATTAACTGGACCAAACTTCCTTGACTGACTCAGGAACTTGAGAATAGTTCTCAAGTCTGAGAAGCTTGGTTATGTCTTGGAAGAACCACTTCCCGATTGCCGATTACCCTGTTGCTGATGCTTCAAATGATGATCGGAGGGCATATAGGAAACATCTCGATGATAGTGATATGGCTAGTTGTATTATGCTAGCCACTATGTCACTAGAGCTGCAAAAGCAACACGAGGCTATAAATGCTCATATCATTGTCTATTATCTTATAGAGCTCTTTGATAAGCAAGTAAGATCTGAAAGGTTCGAGACTTTGCAATTGCTCTTCTGCTTTAAGATCGTTTAGGGGATATCTCCAATGCAGTATGCACTGAAGATGAATGGCTACATCGAGCGGTTGGCCTCCTTGGGTTTTCTTTTGGATCATGAATTAAGTATTGACTTAATTTTGACGGGTTTAGTCGATAGTTACTTACAATTTGTGCTTAACTATCGGATGAACAATATATCCAGCACAATTCTCGACCTGGTTAACATGCTCAAGGCACTTGAGCTATCTATTCGCAAGGACAAGGTTGTGATGCTAGTAGACTCTTCTAGTTCAAAGAAAAAGAGTCAAAAGAAAAAGAAGCCCACAAGGCCTAAGGGAGGTGTCAAGAAAGCAAAGAAGACTACCTTGAAGGGAACTTGCTTCCACTGTGGCAAAGATGGCCACTAGAAGAGAAATTGCAAGGCTTATCTAGAGTCTTTGAAGCAGAAGAAGGCATCTAATGCCCCATCTACTTCAGGTATTTATGTTTTTTATATTCACATTGTTTCTGATAACAAAATATGGGTATTACTAATTGTGGCTCACACATTTATACTGACATGAAGGGCCTCAGGAACAGTAGACAACTCAACGAGGGAAAGTCAGACCTGCGAGTAGGCAATGAAGAAGGAGTTGTTGCATTAGCTGTAGGCATATATGTATTGATACTCCCTAGCGAGCTTGTATTAGAATTGGACAATTGCTTTTATGTACCTGCTTTGACTAAAAATGTAATGTTTGTTTCTAGTCTTAATAAAGCTAGATTCCATTTAAATTTCAGTAACAATGGTTGTTTAATTTATTTGAATGAATCTTATATATTTTGGGTATATTGCGCATTGGTATATACATATTCGATAAGTATAATACGGTTCTAAATATCAATAATAACAAAAGAATAAAATGAGATAATGTGAAATTGTCTTACTTATGACATTGTCGCCTTAGCCATGTAAGTGAGAGATGCATGTCTAAACTACACAAGTATGGTAGTTTAGGGTCATTTGATAATGAATCATATGACACATGCGAATCTTGCTTATTAGGCAAGATGACTAAGTTACTCTTTAAGGAAAAGGGTGAATGAACTAGTAGACTTTTAGACCTAATACATACTGATGTATGTGGTCTGATGTCCATACATGTCAAAGGCAGTTTCATATACTTCATTACCTTTATCGATGATCATTCTCGATATGGTTATGTGTATCTTATGAGATACAAGTTTGAAGTCTTTGAAAGGTTCAAAAATTCAGAAATGAAGTTAAGAAACAACTTGGGAGAAGTATTAAATCACTTCGATCGGATCGATGTGGCAAATACTTAATCCAAGACTTTTTGGATTATCTTAGGGATAATGGAATATTGTCCCAGTAGACTCCACCTTACATACCACAACACAATGGTGTGACTGAGAGGAGAAACTGAACCTTGTTAGACATGGTGAGGTCTATGATGAGTTTAGCGAATTTACCAAAATCCTTTTGGGGGTATGCACTCGAAACTTTTGTTTATATATTAAACAAAGTCTCATCCAAGTCAGTTGATGTTACTCTATATGAGATATGGACTAACAATAAACTCTATCTTTCTCATATGAAAGTTTGAGGTTGTCCTGCTTAAATGAAGTGAATTCAGTCAGATAAGCTTGAAGCTAAATCTGACAAGTGTCTATTTGTAGGATATCCTAAAGAAACTATAGGATATCAATTCTACCATGTTTCAGAATAAAAGGTGTTTATTTCAAAAAATGATATCTTTTTAGAGAAAGAGCTTCTTCTAAGAGAAGACAATTGGAGGAACATTGAACTTCTAGAAATTCAAGATGCTTAAACATACGCAGATCAACTACCTAGACCGGAGACTATTGTTCATGAAGATGAAACAATAGTTCAACCTTTTGACACACAAAAAGTTCATAGGTCGGGTAGGATACATCATGTTTCCGAGAGATACGAATTTCTCATAAGTGAACTTAATGACGTATTGCTCATAGAAGATGATGAGCCTACTACCTATGAGGAGAATCTAAAGAGTTCAGAATCTGACAAATGGCTTCAAGCTATAAAATCCAAAAAGGATTCCATGTACGAAAACCAAGTATGGATTTTGGTTGACCCACCCGAAGGGATAAAACCCATAGGGTGCAAAAAGGTTTTTAAGAAGAAAGCTGACATGGAGAGTAATGTAGTTACCCATAAAGCTAGGCTTGTAGCTAAAAGTTATTGTCAAAGGCAAGGTGTGGACTATGACAAAACATTTAGCACATTAGTTATGATTAAATCCATTAGGATACTCCTAGTCATTGCCACTCATTATGATTATGAGATATGGCAAATGGATAACCTAGCCAAGGATGTGTAGATGACACAACCTGATGGTTTCATATCCATGAATGAAGAAAAGGGATGTAAGCTTCAAAATTCTATTTATGGATTGAAGTAAGCATCCAGGAGTTGGAATATCCGATTTGATGAGACAATCAAAGAGTTTGGTTTCACACAAATTCGGATGAGCTATGTGTGTATAAGAAGGTTAGTGAGAGTGTAATCATGTTCCTTGTACTATAAGTAGATGATATATTGCTAATAGGAAATGATGTCTTAGCTTTGCAATCCGTAAAAATTTGGTTAGCTAAGAACTTCTCTATGAAAGACCTTGGAGAAGCAACTTATATTTTGGGGATAAAGATCTATAGAGATAGATCTAAGAGGTTGCTTGGTCTTTCTTAGTCTACATACATAGATAAAATGTTAAAGAGGTTTTGCATGGAGCAGTGCAAGAGAGGTTATCTTCCCATGGTACGTGAGATTACACTCTCTAAATCTATGTGTCCAAATACACAAGATGAGAGGACTCACATGAGTTTGATTCCTTATGCTTCGGCTATAGGATCAATCATGTACGCTATGTTATGTACTAGACTCGATGTATCGTATGCTCTAAGTGTTATGAGCAGATACTAATCGAACCCTGGTAAGGGTCATTGGGTGACTATCAAGAATATCCTTAAGTACTTGAGAAGAACTAAAGATGTATTCTTGGTATATGGAGAAGGTGATCTAATGGTAAGCAGGTATACTGATATCATCTTCCAATCCGATAGGGATGACTCCAAATCCCAGTATGGATATGTATTCACATTGATGGTGGTGTAGTCAATTAGAAAAGTTCCAAACAAGAGAGGACTGTCGATTCGACAACAGAGGCAGAGTACATTGCAGCTTCAGAAGCGACAAAGGAAGCAGTTTGGATTAAGAATTTCATCGTGGAACTTAGTATGGTTCTGAGAATCGCAGTGCAGTTGTATTGTGACAACAATAAGGCTATAGCACAGGTGAAGGAACTAAGGTCTCAACAGAAGTCCAAACATGTACTTAGGCACACCATTTGATTAGAGAGATCATTGGTAGAAATGATGTCAACATAGAGAGAGTTCCCACGGATCAGAATATAGTTGATCCATTGACTAAGCCTATTTTCCAAAAGAGTTTTGTGTCATATGTACACACGTATGGTATTAGATATCAAGGCGATTGACTTTAGTGCAAGTGGGAGTTTGTTAGAGAAGTGCTCTAAAGGCAAACACCTTTAGCACTTATTGTACAAATCATTTTATGATTAATAAAGGAATTTTTCATTATTTTGATGTCCATACGTTTATGGATTTGATGTTGATATTAAATTGATTTAATGAAGTCCTTGATACAAAACATAACATGAAGGAAATCATGATGAGATCATGATAATGAGATTCATATAATGTGTAATTATGTTAGTATCTAAACTTTCCCTAGTTATATGATTAATGAGACAGGATATTATTAATTCGCATAGACTAGCGTATGTTATACTCCTTGATTAGATCAAACAGTAGATCTTATAAGCTGTAGATATGAGTTGTTTAGAGTTAACATATAGGTGCTTACTAAGGGTAGTAAGTACATTAGATTGATCTACTATAAGACAATCATATTGATATTATATTCCAATGTCAATGATAGTCTCATCATAGCAATGGTGCAAGTATCCTTTGACTTGAAGTGCTCAAGGATATCTCAGATACTGAGCCTGTGCTTTGACTCCATTCATCGGTGCCATTCAGTTACTCATAAGGTGGTGATTGAGAATAGCTTGAGGTATTCGGAAGTAACTAAGTAAATAATAAAGGATTCACCATTCCTAATAGAAGGAGATGATACCGACAACCTCTTGTCAGGATCATTACTTGGGAGTGTCTGGCCAGAGCAGATATGTGTCATGAAGAGAGTCTTCAATGATGCATAGAGTAATGAGATCCTTAGGGTAAGATCTAATAACACTTAGACTATATGTGACGTAGTCATTCTAGTGAGAGTTGACACTTTGACCATATTCTAAACCAAGTGCAATATAGATGGTGAAAGGACGAATTGCATAACAACATTGCGTATGGAACTTTCTAATCAATTGGGGGACATAATGTGTTGCTAGATACTGCTCTTGACTTACTTGAATTAAGTGTTAATTCAAGTGGTTAATATAATCGGGAACCTAATGGGTCACACACATAGGAGATCCAAATGATGAGTAAAATGGTCTTGAATAGTGATTCAAGATATGAGAGAGTGTTTCGGGATTGTATCGCGATGTGATCATGGTAGAAAACATTGTATGGAATGGATTAGAAATAATTGTTGTTGGCTTAGATTAATGCATGTTATTTATGATCATTAACTTCTCATAACTTCCATTAATGCATGTTATTCATGGTCATTAACTTCCCATGACTTTCATTAATACATATTATTCAATACCATTAACTTCTTATAACTTTCCATTAGTGATGGGGGTTATGGAAGGCCAAATGGTGAAGAAAATTGAGCTAATTTTCATGTATATTGTGTAAGACACAAAAAAATAATGGGTTCTTTTTCTTGCACACACACTTTTTATCTCTAATTTTCTCACGAGTTCTTGTCTTTACTAGCGCAAAGAAATAATTGTAGTCATCTTTTAGTGAGATTTTACCCTTCTATCTTCGTGTGGACTTTTATTAGAGACAGTCTGCATTGATCGTTGTGGATTACGACAACACAACGTGGAGAGGATTAAAGAACGAAGGAGATCGTTAGAAAGGTTTATAAACATCTTACATTTTATTTATTTTTTCTATATTTATATGCATAAGTCGATCTGATTTTTAAGGCTTTGTTTTATTTCTGCTGCATATATTTGATATATATTATGTATAAGATACATGATCGGAACCTAACAGAAATTAGTAGGAACTTTTTTTTCAAAACGTTTTATTAAAAATTTTGGCAACATAACGACTGCTTTTCTAAGATTCCCAAATTTCAAAAACTTGCATAAAATATTTTAAAAGATTTTTATATTCACACCAATTTTTCAACTACAAATTATGGATTTCAAGTCCACTCACAAGTAACCTCAAACAGATAATTCTCAACAATCACTACAATAAACTTTAAAAAGCTAAAACATATTCAAGCATTTCATTTAAAAGTCGTTATAAACATCCATTCTTTACACAAATGTACATATCAAAATGACACAAGCACTACACCATCCGACGATACAACTAATCTTGTGACGAAGTCCTAATTACTGCATCACTTGCACGCATACCAAAGGTGGTTTGTTTAAAAACATAAAAATAAGGGCAAGCTAAAAGAGCTCAATTAGTGTAATCAGTTTACTAAAAGTTAACTTTTTATAACAATATAACTAGAATATTCCATACAATTATAAAGTTTATGGTAAAATATTTTCCATAACAATTTATTTGTAAAACACAATTTCAATTTTTCTAAAATACTATTTCGAAATGCATTTCGAAATTAAACTCATAATATAAAAGTTTTTATTTTTCATTTTTCATTTTCCTTAAACAATAAACAGTAGTGGCAATAAGTTTTCTGAAAACTTTAATACTAAAAAATAAGTCAGCCATTAGAATTGGTACCATACGGTATATCTCAAATCACTTTTAACATAAATAGTGGAAGAATTAATATTTTCATGACTTTCCTTACTTAACATAGCTTACCACTAGTTTCTTTATCATATGGTACACTAGGCATAAAGTCACGGAGCTGATTCTACTTCACTTACCCATGACCAGTTAACTACTATTTACGGAACTGATTCTGCATCGCTTACCCGTAATAAGTCATGGAGCTGGTTTTGCATCACTTACTCGTAATAAGTCACGAAGTTGGTTCTGCATCGCTTACTCGTAACTGATTAACCACTATTTACGGAGCTGGTTCTACATCACTTACTGGTACTAGGTTAACCACTATAAACATACTGGTATGATAACATGTATAAAGCCTAGCAATATACCATAGACAAAAGCAACTTTTACATTTACGACTCATCTTATTTTCTAAATCAAGTGTGGAAGGATTCATAATTGAATTATTTTAATGTAACTCCCAATCACATAAAATTTAACTTTCAAATTAACACTCATATATTGCCAAAGCCTATACTTATGCTGGCAATATTCACTAAAAATATCATTTACATAAAACTCAGTATAAAAATTCACTTCATGATCAAATGAAAATCATTTGCATAAATTCAATTTAAAGAACACTCACATGTCACCAATTCTTTTGCAAAGAATTAAGTCATATAAAACAATTAAAATACACTCACGTGTCATCAATTCTTTTATGAAGAATCAGTCATATAAAATAAATAAAATACACTCATATTTTTGCATGTTGTGAAACTTAGGTTAATGTTTACCACTAATAACAAATTCACCTTAAGCAGTATTGCCTAGTTGAATAGAGTGCGAATAATTATACTGACAAATCACACCAGGTAAATTCACAAGAAAGACTGGAGGGGTCATAAATGATCCCACTTAAAATCCAACCTCCTAGATATAATTTTCCTAGATATGTAATTTAATAGCACAATAGTTTACTACAACTATACCCGACAATAGCTATTAAATAGACAAATAAAGAACACCAAAATTTTACGAGGTTCAGGCAATTATGTCTACTTCTTCGGACACTACTAAATTGATATTTCATTATCTTCAGGAAATAATATAAGTGAAATAGTACAAAAAGGAGAGAAGGAGTTTTTGTCTTAAGGAAAGACAATTTTTTGGGTGATTTTAGCTAAAAGGGGAGGATCCTTTTATGGTTTTAGGAACCTCCACCATTCCCATACATTTTTGATGTGGAATTGTGGAATAACCCAAAATATTTGATCACTCAACAAATCTCCACCTCGTCGAATTCCACTTTTTCAAATCTCTCACAAAACTCATCTTTAATAGTGCCTTCAAATGCACTTCAAAGTGCCCATTTTCAATTTCTAGCAATATTGATCAAGTTCAAACATTGTTGGAACTTGATTGCAGTTACCACCTTTGTCAACATATCAGTAGGATTCTCAGTGGTCTTAATCTTCTGGATTGCTACTCCATCTTCTTCCAGAACCTCTTGTACAAAGTGATAATGGATATCGATATGCTTCGCCCTTGCATAGTAAATCTGGTTATTTGCTAAAAAGATAGCACTCTGACTATCGCAGTGCACTTTGATGTGCTTCTGTTGAACCCTTAACTCACCAAGCAATCCTTGAAGCCAAATTGCCTCCTTCACAGCCTCTGTAGCTGCCATATACTCTGCCTTCGTAATCGACAAAGCAACTATTGACTGTTAGGTAGATTCCAACTGACTGATGCATTTGTAAGAGTAAACACATAGCTAGTAGTTAATTGCCATTTATTTAAATCACCGATATAGTTGGAATCACAATATCCAACTACACATTGACCGTCTTACTTATCCCGTTGAAATACCAAACTAATATTTACGATGTTCAGAATGTACTGTAGAATCCATTTCACAACTTACCAATATTCCTTTCCAGGATCATGCATATGCCTACTCACAACCCCAACTACCTGTGAAATGTAATCTTTTTACACACCATAACATACATCAAGCTACCAACTGTATTTGCATACGCTGCTTTAGTCATGTACTCTTGTTCTGCATCTTTCTTTGGAGATAAGGATGCACTGAGCTTTATATAAGGAGTGAACGGAGTACTAACATATTTTGACTTTTTATTCAAGCCAAAACTTTGTAGTACCTTTTTCAAATATTAATTTTGAATCTAACACAATCTCCCCAACTTTCTGTCTCTCCTTATCTCCATGCCAATAATTTTCTTGGTTTCACTCAGATCCTTCAATTCAAACTCCTGATTCAACTGAATCTTCAATCTCTCAAATTCTCTTTGATTCTTCGAAGCTATCAACATATCATTAACATACAGGAGAAGATAGATGTAGGATCTATCTTCTAGCTTGCAAAAATACACACAGTGATCGTATTTGCTTCTTGTGTACTTTTGTCCCATCATAATCTTGTCAAATCGTTTGTACCATTGCCTTAGAGATTGTTTCAATCCATATAACCATTTTTCAAGCTTGCACACCATATTCCTTTTTCAACACCTTAAAAACCTTCAAGCTGAGTCATATAGATTTCTTCCTCTAAGTCTCCATATAAAAATACAGTTTTTACATCCAATTGAACTATTTCCATATCAAACTGTGCTACCAAAGCCAACAAAATTCGAATGGAGGAATGTTTTACAACTGGAGAGAAAACTTCGTTATAATCAATTCCCTCCATCTAAGCATAGCCTTTGGCCACCAGCCTTGCTTTGTAGCGAACATTATCCTTATTAGGAAATCCATCTTTCTTTGCATCCACGTCTAATTTTTAGGAAGGGAACGTATTTCTTCATTTATGGCTATCCTCCGCTTATCTTCTTCTAAGCTTTGGATTACTTCCTTATAAGTGGTAGGAATGTCATCAATTTCAATTGGAGATTCATAAGCCACCATATTAACATAACGAGCAGGTACTTGAATGTTCCTTCTTGTCTTTCTCAATGCAATTGCTAATTGTTGTTGTGGAGGTTCTTGGCTTGGAACCTCTTCTTCATCTGACTCCTCATCTACCACAAGAGTGTCCACATCTGCTTCATCATTTACTAGGGTAACAATTCTTCTTTCAAACTTCACCTGTTTTGGAGTACCATATGTCTACTTAACATTTTCAGTTGTCATCTTTCTTAACATGGTAGATTCGTTAAAGGTAACATCCTACTAAAAATTATTTTCTTTGACTTTAGGCACCAAAGACAATATCCTTTCACACCAGAGGTGATCCCAATAAAAATTGATTTCTTTGCACATGGACCCAACTTTGACTTTTTAATATGATAGTATATAGTGGAACCAAACACATGTAAAGAATCATAATCTATAGCAGATTTTCTAAATCATTTTTTCAAAGGTGTTTTACCACCAATAGCAGTTAATGGAAGGCGATTGATGATATGGCCAACATATGTAACAACCTCAACCTAAAATTCTCTGCCCAACCTAGTATTAGACAACATACACCGAACTTTCTCCAGCAATGTCTAGTTTATAAGTTCTACCATCCCATTTTGTTATGGTGTATCCCTAACTGTGAAATGTTTGACAATACCTTCATCTTCGTAGACTTTTAAAAATGGATCACTTTTATACTCTTCACCATTATCTGTACGGAGAAGCTTGATCCTTCTACCTTTTTAAGTTTCCACCATCTTCTTCTATTGAGGAAAACTCCTAGCATTTCATCCTTAGTCTTCATAGTATACACTCATACTCTTTAAGAAAAAATTATCAACAAAGGTCACATAATAGTGTTTTCCTCTCAAAGAAGTTGTTTTGGAAGGTCCCCACACATCAGAGTGAATATAATCCAAAATATCCTTTGCATCATGGATTGCAGTGCTGAATCTCACTCTTGTTTTCTTCCCTTTGACACAATGTTCACAGAAGTCTAATTTGCAAGCCTAAACTCCTTTCAACAATTCTTGATTTACTAATATCTTCAAGGATTTTTCACCTGCATATGCCACAACCTAGCTACTTCTAGCTCTTGATCATCATTAGAAGTTGCTATTGTTATTCCAATAACCACATTACCTTGGTAATAATACAGGTTATTTTTATTCGAATTCCTTTCATTACCACAAGTGCACCAGAGATGACTTTCATTACTCTATTTGTTGTATTGATAGTATAGCCCTTTGATTCTAAGACTCCCATAGAAATGAGGTTCTTTGTCAAACATGGCATGTATCTGACATCTGTTAAGAGTCCTGGTTGTTCCATCATGATTCTTTAAGCAAATTGAACAATCCCATTTATTGTGCAGGGATTTTCATTTGCTGTGTGAACAACTACACCTTCTAGCTCTTTAAAATTAGAGAACAAATCCTAATTGGGACACATGTGATGGCTACAGCCTGAATCGAGTAGCCATGGACTAGAAAGGATTATTAAGGATGTAACAATCAATGAAAGATCTGAGTATGTATCTTCACACTTAGTAATATTCTAATTTGCAACAGTCTTTCCTTATCAGTTTTTTTTCTTCAGTTTTGGACAATCCTTTTTTCAGTGCCCTTTTTTTCAACAAAACGCACATTTATCTTTACTCAATTTGAGCCTTGACTTTGATCTCCATTTCCTTCCTTTAATCTGGCTCTACGAACGATCTCTGATTACCAAAGCTTCTGCTGCTCCATTTGTACGTTCTTCCTTTGTCTTCCCTCTCAATTCATGACTGTACAATGCAACTATAACTTTACTAAGAGACACGCCAACATTCCCATGAAGTAGAGTAGTTTCAAGAAACTCAAACTCCTTAGGAAGCAATCCCAACAACATCAAAATCTGATCTTCATCTTCAAATGTCGCATCCAAATTTATTAAATCGGTAACTAACTGATTAAAAATGATGATGTGATCATTTATAGGGGTACCTAGAACATAATAAAAATGAAACGGTCTCTTCTTCATATGAAGCTTAGTCTGACTGCTTTTCTTCAAGAATTTCTCTTCCAACGCATTCCATAATTTAGATGCAGAAATTTCTTTCTATACTTTTGCTCTCTAGAAAGACATGATTGAATTGTACCATATGCCAAATGATTTATAGTTTTCCAATCTTTCTCCTCAACATCATCTGGTTTCTTTTCTTTAATGGAAATGCCAAGACCTTGCTGAAAAAGAGCATCTTGAACCTCACTTTGCCATATACCAAAATGACCTATGCTATAAAAAATCTCTATCGCAAATGTTGCATTTATCATAACAATCCTCGCTAGAATAGACGAGATAGAAGTTGTCGACGTGGTTGGTACAATCATATATTTGATTTATGTCATCTCTGCTACAATTTCTATTCACTAGCTATCAATGTGGAATGTCAATAGCCCAAGGAAAAATCTTTTCTGATATGGAAGATCAGACTAAATTGCAACCACAAAGCATACTAAGAAAAAACCTTGGCGCTGATACCAATTGTTATGAAACTAAGGCTAATCTCCACCAATACAAATTCACCTTAAACACTATTGCCTAGGTGAATAGAGTGTGAACGATTATATTGAAAATCACACTAGGTAAATTCTCAGGAAAGATTGGAGGAGTCACAAGCGGTCCCACTTAAAACCTATCCTCCTAGACAGAATTTTCCTAGACATGTAATTTAGTACACAATAATTCACTACAACTATACCTAACAATAGCTATTAATTAGACAAATAAAGAACACTAGAATTTAACAAGATTTAGGTAATTATGCCTACTTCTTAGGGCACTACTAAATTGATATTTCAATATTTTCAAGAAATAATACAAGTGAAATACTACAAAAAGAAGAGAAAAATTTTTTGTCTTAAGGAAAGAAATTTTTTGGGATGATTTTAACTAAGAAGGGGAGGCCCCTTTTATGGTTTAGAAACCTCCACCATTCCTAAACATTTTCGATGTGGGATTGTGGAATAAGCCAAAATATTTGACCACTCATCATTGCACACTTATTACCCAGCACACTCACACATTCGGTGACTCTCTTGTACCTACATAAAATGTATTTATCTTAGGCATTTATTTCCAAATTAGGATATAAGGCATTAAAACTATATATTTGGTTTAACTGAATTAGAGATTTGTATCTAATCGTGTAAGATGCATGTTAATCATATTTTTGCTTACTTCTGTAAGCTAATCTATTGGTCATCATTTACAAATCTAAGTTCAAAAGTTACTTAAATACCATATTTTATTCATTCTAACTTACCAATTCCTTCAAAAAACAATCTCACCAAATTTAATTCACTATGTCACAATCATGCATGATGAGTCATGGTTATGACCCATGTTTAGAATCTATACCTCCATTTGTTTCTTAATTTTCACATAGTAAACATTTAAATTACGTTTTAAGGTCTTCTAAACATTTGTTCCCTTATGTCTCTAGTTTCTAAATCATCGAGAATCATGTCATTTCAAATTCTACATCATGAAAAATGTACCAAATATCACAAGGTGTTTCAACACAAAGGCAATATCAGATTACCACTTTCGATTCCAAATTTCAATATCATTTATCCCAAATTAGGTCTAGGTCTCTTCTAGAGATTCTTAGTAATATGTCTTAAGTTTCAGTTCTACTTGGAATCACTTAATTTGGAAGTCTGTAGGCCAATTTATGGCCAAAACAATGAGAATGTACTATAAATGTTGAAATTGCAGTTAGATTGATGAATTATTCATCGTGCAAATCCATAGTATGTCATCTTCCACAGTGGCCCACGTTTCACCAAGAAATTATAACTTCTTGGCAATTGATTAAATGACCAAGGGGTATGAATGGACCATAAGTCAATAATAAATACCTCATAATCATCACCAAATTCTTCATTGCACGCTACTTTAATAGCCTCCGTAGACAGGGAGCAGATCTGCTACTCCCGAATTGTTGTGCCCCGTTGTGCCTTTAAGATTCTAGCCATCTAACTTATGGTAATGGATGGTTGGGATTTATTCAGGCACAGCAATTACAGAAATTTCGGAATAGCAAATTTGTTCCCCGTAGACACACGATGCCCACCACCAGTATCACTCATCAAAATAAGCACTTTCTTGGGACTCTCGGCTTCAACACCATTAGTAGGCAAGCCCTCATTCAATATAACTCTGCACCATCATCACTCAACCCACTGTTGTTATTACTACGACAATCTCATAAACCAACGTGAATTGAAGCAAACCCAATAGATATTCTATCATAATGAAATCTAATGACGACCATATTAAACTCACTTCGAATTGTTTTGAGACTTAACACTCCATAACTACTCAAGGTGAGTGAAGCAGCGACCTTTGCTTATTATTACAACTGAAGCTCTCAAAGAAGAGATAATTGGATTTGAATGATGAGTGCCCATTTGAATTTATGCTCTGAAGTGTTGCATTAATAGCAAAGCTACCCATATGGCAACAAAATCAAAGATAAGAACAAATTCTTGGCTAATTGTTGAAGGGTGATGCACCATGATTGGAAAGTAATTGGAGCTTAATTAAAAATCCATAACGGTATTTGTGTATTATATCAAGTAGAAACCAAATGGATAATATCCAGTAGTCGATGAAAAAAAAGAAGAAGAAAAGAAAGCAATCAAATGGACAGAGAGGAGGAGAGAAGAGAATGAGAGAAACGGTGATGGTGATGGTTTGAGAGAAGGACAGAGGCAATCTAGGGTTTTACACATATAATCACCTTTAAAATTCAAAATGACCATTTCATCCTTCACTGAATTAAACCAATAAAATTTTCTAAATAAATTAAAAAATGTTCTATATAATTCTAAACCTCAAATTGACCTCAATACTATACTTTAATTAAACTTAAAATCTTTCAATTGCATGCTTAGAATATTTTAATTGGGCACCTTATCTCTAAAATTCATTATTTTTTTATACTGATCATTTTATATGAAAATTTTCAGATTACCCGAATTCTATTCAAACAACTTTTGTGTTAATTCGTTTCAGTTCCTATGGACTCCAATCCTAATTTTGGAGCTTTTCATCGTTTTTTGAAATTATTTGGTAACTTTTCAATTGCCCGAAAAAATTTTAAAATTGAATTTAGAAATCACTAAATGTCAACAAAATTATTCGGATTTCATTCAAAAGTATCACCCAAATCTCCAAAGCACAAAGCACATTTTAGGGCTTTTAAACTCGTTAAGACTCATTCCATAGTTTTTTAGAGTCTTTGGGAATTTTCTAAAAAAATTTTGGTCGAGTCCAAAACTATCTCTGGTCTTTCCGTGATCCCCATGTAACCTCAATAATACATTTAAATGTTTAAATTACTCTAGTATACTATAAATAGAGCATGCTCTATAAAATGTGTGTATAACAGATTACACAATACAATCATTGAACTAGGATATTAGACAAACAGACCTTTTATCAAACAGTTAGTAGGCTTTGCTCAAACAAACATGGAAGGTGGAAAAAAAGTGTCAACCCATACATAAGCAACACAAAAAAAACAATTCACCATCTTCCAAACACGATCATAAACAAAAACCCATACACCATAAGTAGAACACAAAACCCACTTAAACTCCAAAATTTAGCAGAAAAATAGGACATAATAAGGAGGTTCTTGAAAAAAAGAAGGAACAGTACTAACACAAGACACAATGTTTCTTTGACGGTGACGACTACAACATAGGAGACAACCATAATAAAAGAGAAGATGCTTTAGCGACAATGAACCAAAAGGAAATACAACGGCTAACACGAAAACAAAAAAAAACTTTGTTGTGGTGTTAATAAGTAATAGAAAACGACATTATTTGTTGTTAAACAAAATGAAATCGTTTTCAATTTATTCGAAAAAAAATATATCATTTGGCGACAATTCATAAAATCGTTGCCAAATAGTGGCTTATTACTAGTTGGCTTGACCTTTGACAACGAATAATATAAAATATATAAATAGGATATAATAGTGCCGAATTTATATATAATAAATAGAGAATTATGATCAAATAGACTAATATATTACATAAGTAAGATATGAGAAAATTTATCTATTATTTATACATTCATAAATCATTATTCTAGTTACAATTATTATCTATACATTCATCCAACATTATATTAATTAC
>JANKYE010000004.1:11614606-11625434 GCA_032467995.1 Erythroxylum dillonii
TATACATTTCAATAAATATAATATAATTCTCCTTTAGTTAAAATTTTCAAATAAGTATACTTTTCATAATTGATATGAATCAAATTCCAAAATTTGAGAGTAGCTTCAACATGGTTTCTTATATGTTAATCAAGATGTTGGACATAAGAGTGATAAAGCAACACACACAAGAGGAAGGTGAATTATGTGTAAAAAAATTCAAGGTACTTTCAAATTGATAAGATCCTACTAAACAAATTAAATTTATAAATAGGAGTGTCTTATAAACTTTCAAAAAGATCATGTTGACGTTAAAGAAGAAAGGAGTCTGTTAATGCTCAAATATAAAAGAACTAATTAATCGAAAGGAGTCTGCTAACGCTCGAAACGATAAGAGCCTGCTTACTCGAAAGGAGCCTATTAATCAATAAGAGCTTGCTGACTTTTGAAAGAACCCTCATGCGATATAAAAACAGAAGGAACCTATTATAAAATTGAAGGAGTCTCTTGAAAATATAAACTTAAAATACGAAAATTTAAAAATAAGGAAGAGAGAGAAAATGACACAGTAGATTTATACTAGTTCGACTTATAACAAAACCTATGTCCAGTCCCTAAGCATCCAACTTGAGTTTTTTACTATAAAAGCTAAGTAGTAATTTGACGAGTCTCTTCAAGCTCATAAGTGTAAATTTTCAAGGTTCTTCAACCTTTCATAATAGTAACATTTTGCTAGTCTCTACAAGCTCTCAACAAGAAACGTATAAATGATTTAACAGTTTCTCTTAATAGAGTGATATTACTTTCTAAGACAAAAAGAGTTTGATATAACTTTCAAGAAATAATGAAGCTCTAAGATATTTTGCAAGTCTTATGTCTGTGTTTTTATGTGTTTTGCAAATGCAGCGGCTCTTCCTTAAGTAAACAATTTTTTCAACCAGTCATTGCTTAATTTTCGATATTATCTTTGTTGAAATCTTCGATATTCAAACGTTCTGTCAAGGTTTTCGAAGCTAATTATTTGAATTAGTAAGATCCTTCCGAATGTCATGGAACCATTTCCAAAATGGTAAGTTTATAAAGAAGGTTCCTGCAAGAAGGAAGCAATTATTTTATGATTTTATTTCAATTTATTGTTTATTATACAAGAAAATAAACCCAATTTAAATTTGAAATATTATATAGTTATCATCAAAATTGTTAAACATAAACCTTAAGATAATAATCTCTCCCCTTTTTTATGATGAAAAATAATAGTAGATATAATTTCAAAGTTCAAATAATAATAAAGAGTTTCAAACAATACCTGTAAACTTTACTCATAGTTATAATTAGAAGAACCTGGCATCGTTTGTTTATCATAGATTTAAACTCTACAAGTTCTAGAATATATCATCACTGTAATATTGAAAATGTATCATCAAATGCAAAGTATATCATTAATTATTTCTCCCCCTTTGTCATTATAAAAAAATAGAGCGAAAGAGTGACTAAAGCAACAAATAAGATCATAAGTATGCAAGAACGAATAAAACAAAAAAAAAAACAAAGTCATAATTAGAAGAAATTAAAATTAAAAGAAAGAAATTAGAAGCTTGACCAAATAATTTTTTTACTAAATTTTAAAATAATAAAAAAATAAAAACTACGGTAAAACTAATTAGGCCCCCAAATATTCAATTTCTAGTACAAAATGAATATCCAATTTGTAGTTATTTGAATGATAATGTGGTGTATAATATGGTATATTAGTCTTAACTAATATGTGAGCCTTTGAGTCAAAGTCAAAAGACTTTATTGATTATTATTAACTAGAGATATGAATTTTGTAATGCTACAATTGAAAAAGGTGTTAAATTCTATTGTACCATTTTTTTTTGTTTAAAAAGCGGGGTTTACACCCGAAAAGAAATGTTACAGGGCAGTGATATAGGGAAAAGTAACCCCAACAATATCAACAAACAGAAGTGAGGAGGGACCCTCTACAGCATCAGGCAGTCAATATACCCCAACAGAGAACTAGTGGCTATAATTAGCTAACTAGTCAGCACAATGATTTCCTTCGCAGCAAACATGACATACGCGTACAATCCACTGGTGAGATGACAACTCTTGAATAGCCAGCACCAGAGAGTTTCCCACCATAGGTTGATCACTAGTTAGATTGGCCACCGCAACTGCCGAATCTATACTTACTTCCACCTAATAATACCCATACATCTACGCCAGTGTCAAGCCACGAAAAACAGCCCATAGCTCCGCTTGTCAGGACGCGTACCATATTTGAGTGCAAATATATCAACCAGTACAACAGTACCGATATTATTATAATTTTTAAAAACATGGTTAATAAAAATAAAAAATTAGAAGGGACTACTTTATAATTTAAAAAATTATTTAAAACGGTACGTGCGATTTTAAATATCATCTTTTAAATGATTTTTCTACTTCATAGCCGAAACAAAAGTGAACATAAATAGGAAGTGAGCACCGAAAAGTTCCCTTGGCGACGCACACTCTCGCAAGCGGCGGCGTTTTGAGAAGGTACATATTTCATATTTCTCGTAGAGGCTGTGCTGTGGTATCTCCGTGGAATCGCAAATAGACAGCGGCAATGGCGACGGAGGTTGAAGAATTAGTGGGCTTCCTTTCTTCTCCCTCGCCGCCGGTGAGTTTTGTTAATTTCACAACTTTTTGCTTCTTGTGCAGTTGTAATTCAAGATAATCTCTTGGTAAAATCGTCTGCCAAAGTAAAAGCTTGGATTGGCAGTTCCTAAATTTCATCTTTTCTAATTTGTTTGTCAGACAAAAGTATCGAAGTTCTGCTCTTTTTGTCACTTCTTTATGATGCCCGTCTATTTGTTTTTATATACCTCAGAGGCTAGAGCTAGTTTCTAGCTTTTGCTGCTCTCGTATTGTATGATAGCAATAGTTTTTACGTTACAATTATAATGACGCACACTAATAGCAATATTCAGAATGAGAATTGAATATTAGAGAAGAAGCAGATTCAGTAGAGGGAGGAAACGTTATTATTCGTAGACAGCTAATTGTTTACAACCAACATATAGTAGCCATTACACCTTCACCAGAAATTGTATTACATCTGTCAACAAGTCATTCCCTCACTAACTTCTACGACGTAGCCTCACTAACTTCTACGGCGTAGTTCTTATTCATCTGTTACTAACAGTCGTGGTAATCTTTTATCCCTCACCTTCCTCTTCCTATTTTGCTCCCCTTATTACTTCAGTCGTAACATTGTTTAATGGCCAAAACTAATGCCATCAGTTCCTTCCTTCTCATATATAGACAAATGTAGATATTTTGGAGTCAAGGTCTTGCTAACATAAGCCAAGGGATGACATTCTGGCATCAATACCCTCTCTGGAGGTCTCTTTTTCAATTACTATGGTTTTGTTAAAAGTCTATAAGAGCTAAGACAGGAGCATTGATCAATGCCATTTTGAGATTATGAATGCAACTTCTGCTTCTTCTGACCATTTAAAAGAATTCTTCTTTAGTAGCAAAGTTAAAGGCTTACTAATGCAACCATAATTCTTGACAAATAGACGATAATACCCAACGAAACCAAGGAAACTTCTCAATTGCTTCAAAAATTTGGGAGTTGGCCATCATTCACCGCTGAACTTTTTTAGGATGCATTGCTACTCAGTCAACACTAATAACATGGCCTAGGTATTCCACTTCTTCTACACCAAAGACACACTTAGAGAATTTCACAAAAAGATGTTGACATTATAGTACCTGAAACACTTCAGCCAAGTGAAGAAGATGCTGCTCCCATGTGTGACTATATATGAGTATATCATAATAAAACACTAGGATGGATTCCCTCAAATAGTCCTTAAAAATGGATTCCATTAAACTTTAAAAAGTAGTTAGTGCGTTTACTAACCCAAAAGGCATGGCTAAGAACTCATAATGGCCTTGGTGAGTTCTAAATGCTGTCTTTCCTATATTCTCTTCATGCATCCATATTTGGTGATAACCATCCCGTATATCAAGTTTAGGCAAATACCTTGCACCATAAACCTCTTCCAAAAGTTCATCAATGAGTGCAATAGAAAATTGATCCTTGATTGTGTTCTTATTTAATGCCCAGTACTCCGCATAGAACCTCTATGAGCCATCCTTCTTTTTCACCAAAATGACTGGTGAAGCAAATGCACTAACACTCTTTCTTATAATATATGAGTGCATCATCTCTTTCACTAATTCTTGTATTGCTTGTTTCTAAACCCTGCATATTTGTAAGGTATTTTATTAAAAACTTCCACTCCAGTTTCTGGTCTAATTCGATGGTCATGTAATCTGGAAGGAGGAAGTCCTTTTGGTTCTTGGAATATATCTGGATAGTTCTCCAATAATTCTTGTGACTCCCTTTGTTGTTCATTAAGTAAGCAACTTCCAACATTCACTTCCATAGCTTGTAATCTACTGGAAAGAATATTAGATGTCTCCAATTGATCTTCTTCTTCAATTAAGACAAATTGATATACTGCCTCACTATTCTTCCATGATTTCTCCAACTGTTTCTCTTTCATCTCGACTACTTTCTCTTAATTCCCATTACGAATCTATAGTCTTCTTCCTTGCCATTCAAGTTTCATCATACCTTCCTTGTAGTTGCAAACAATGTCATCCAAAGTAGAAAGTCATTGTACATCCAACACTATGTCACTTACCCCAATGCCTATTACCAATGCATCTGTTCAAAATTGATGATCATTCATTGTCCATTCTAACCCTTTACATTTCTGATGACAATAAATCTGTGAACCTCCACCAACTAGAATTGACTCTGGTTCAATATTCTCCACCATTGACTTCTTACTTACTGATTTCTTGTCAGTGAAATTATGTGTACTTCCTCCATCCACCAATATGTGAATGATTTTACGTTTATAATTTCCGAAAACCTTCCTATGTTGAAATTGATTTGAAATGGTATCTGCCATTGCTTGTAAAGAAATAGCAGGTTGTTCCATCTTCGATCTACTGTAGTCCTTTTTGTCCTCTTCTCCTTCTTCTGTGACAAACAAGAACATCATTCTCTTCTTACATTTATGACTAGGGATATATTTTTCGTCAAAGCAAAACCAAAGTCCCTTAGCTCCTTTCTCAGCCAACTACCGATTAGTGGTCTTTGCTATCTTTTATTCCCTAATTCTCCCAGTAGCTCCTGTTGTTGGTTTTGGCAATATACCCCTTTGAGTCTTCTGATTCATCGTATTTTCTTTCCAACTGCCTCAATCATTTCCATAGCAGCTACAAGCTATCACTTCATGCTTTCTTGCTAAATCATAAGCTTGCTGTAATGTACTAGGGGCCCAGATGTTCATCGGATGTTTAATCTCCAGTTTCAAGCCTTTTAGGAATAGGCTGAGAAGATAGTGCTCTGGCATCACTAATTTGTGAGAAATAAGGTTGAACCTCGCTCAGTATTCCTTCTTCGATCTTTCTTGCCTCAGTTCCTTCAACTTCCCTACTGGATCCTCAAAGATTGTTTGACCAAATATCTGTTCTAGAGCGAAAATATACTCCCCTCAACTGGGTTCTTGCACCATAATCCTATTCCTCTTATACAGTTGGTGCCAAGCCAATGCCTCACCTCTAGGCACTAGAAATTCTATCTTGGATGATCATGATTGAAACATGATGCGAGCTGTTATTGTGCTACCCCCCCTATCCCAAATTCTAGGGCTTTTCTATCACATTCTTTATCAGACTAGAGTCCTACGCACATTTGTTGAAGCAGTTGAGTCATCAATTCTTTCAATTCTTGCATTCCACACTCATATTCAGCTACAATTCTTGCATTTGATTGCTCATATTTTCTTCAACTTTCCTCCAATCTCAAGCATGCATTCCTTTTGCCATAGATCCAAGGAACGAGGGCTCTAATACCAAATTGTTGCAATTGTAATGGTGACCCTAATAGCAGCATTCATAATGAGCATTGAAGAGTAAAGAAGAATCAGATTCAGTAGAGAGAGAAAACATTATTATTTGTTGACGATTAATCGTTCATAACCGTTGGCCCTTTTAACAACATATAGTAGGCTTTACACCCTAACCAGTAATCATATTGCATCTGTCATCAATTCATTCCCTTACTAACTTCTATGACATTGTTCTTCTTATTCATCTGTTACTAAAGTGTTGTTGTATCTTCTGTCACCTTTCTCTTCCTATATTGCTCCTCTTACTACTTTAGTTGTAACATTGTATGCTCAAAATTTGTTGCACAAGAAAGTTTCTGCTTTTTGTTTTCTTTTTCATTTGCATTAATCGATATTTTACTAATTGGTTGCATTGATTATTAGTTTGATTTACTAATACACCCTATGTGAATTAAATTTTGAGTTTAGTTGAAGAAGGCAGCTGTTGAAATTGTTCGGGACTTAACAGGGTCTGAAGATGGAGTCCTGTCACTTTCCAAGTATGCCAATACAGTGCTTCCATCATTAGGTCGTCTTTTAGGCGAGAAAAAGGTGCTGTATCATACTAGTCTCTGCTAAGCTAATAAAAGCTTGTAACAGTTATCAAAGTTTAATTGGAGTCCTGAATTTACTAATGTTCCTACTCTTGATCTTTCATTAATGAAGAGTTTGCAAAAATTTAGTTTTTGTTATGTTTATTAATCTTTTGACTATATCATGGTTTGAACAAATTAATTGAAATTCTCAGGAGGTCTCCGAGCCTGCTGCAGAAGCTCTTGTAAATTTGTCTCCAAATTCTAGTTTAGCAGCAGAGATGGTAAAGATGGGAATGATTAAAATTGTGATGGATGTATTGTATAAGCCGGATTCCAGCATTAGTCATTTGTTGGTGATGCTCCTAGTTAATCTCACTCAATTGGATGGCGGTATATCATCTTTACTACAGGTGCTTTCCCCTATATTATTCTAATGTCACATACACTATGGCATTTATAGAGTATTACATCTCGATGATGGCATTAGCCTTTGTCAAATTCTTTTGCATTCTCTTCTTGTATGCATTAGAGCTCAATAAATTTATCATTCTTTCTTCCAGTCTCCTGAATGATAAAAGTGATAATACATTTTAACACTGATAATTGGTTTTAACTTCATCTATTTTCTTAGGTCGAGGATGAGAAGGTGCAAGGCCTTTTTGTTATGAAACTTGTGAGATCTTTCTGTAGATCCTCAAGTGATGGCAAAGGTGTGTTTTCGTACATTTTACTTTAAATTGTTTATATCTACAGGCTGTACAGAGAGTTTTGCATATTCTCGTCTGCCAAATTGATTTTGTAAGTACTCAAATAAAGGCAATTATGAATTCAAAATTATCGGTTTTAGGAATGATAGACCATCAAATCGCTGTGTTATGGGCTTGATGACCTCTCTAGTTCGCTCTATGTAGTTCATCAGATATTTTTAGAAAGGTTCAGCCTTTTGGAACTCATTCTGGCTCTACAGTTAGCATCCCCGTTTGCATAAAATTTGGAAAGCGATACCTTTTCTAGGCTACCTTATTTTGAGGATTGCTCACTTGTTTTGTCCTTCAAGAAAGCATTGCTTTTGTCTCTTTATCCTTCCAATCTACGGGTTTACATCTTTTGTGATGTGAATTGGGTCTTTATGCTCCATGATGTTTGTCTCACCTCAACGTTATGTATCTGCCAGAGGATGCATTTGACCATGTTGGTTCCATTCTTGTGAATATCTCTCAGAAGGAAGCTGGAAGGAGATTGTTATTGGACCCTAAGCAAGGTTTGCTAAAGCAGATTCTTAGACAGTTCGACTCAAGTAGTCACTTGCGGAAGAAAGGGGTATGCTAATTTATGAGCTCAGATTATTGTAGTTTCACAATCATAGACTTGATTTGCATGTGAGTTTGCTTGTGGCTCAAATTTACAAGTTGTGCCTGTAATTACTATAACTTCAATAGTCTATTTTCCTCTGCACTCTCCTTTGAATCTTCTGCAAATTAACGGGTACATTTGTTTGATTATTACATCTTTCGGCTTTCTCAGTGTCTCATACACACATAAGCACTGTAACTTTCGTTTCCAGAGGCTGAGATTATCCTTTACTTACAGGTCTCTGGAACAATTCGCAATTGCTGTTTTGATGCTGAGCACCAACTACCAGAATTACTTTCAATATCCGAGTTTCTTTGGCCAGCTCTACTTCTGCCTGTTGCTGGTAACAAGGTATCTGTGTTACCTGCCTCTTGATTCTTGTTAGTATTTATTCATTATTTCTCAAAAGTGATGCATGCATATGATTGTCACATTTTTAACGTGTTTAGAAAGCTTCGTCAGATTGCGATTATTAATAATGGAATATGCAGAGGACTAAAAAAAGATGAAAAATAATCTTACAAAGGAAAAAAATGCTGGAAAAGGCATGCAATTAACTAATACAGATTTCTGCGATTCCTAAACTGTATGAATCAATTAAGTACATGAAAATGACTTTTCAATCCCATAGTGAATATTGGAAGGGACAACAAAAAACAGGTTCCTGCAGTTCAGTTGAAGACTAAAATATTACGACTGTTATTTCAATAAGGATTCCTTTTCCTGTGAAATTTCATCAAACCAAACAAAAGTGCTTCAATCCGCCTAGAACACTTGAAGGTCTACAATTGCATTTCTACTCATTCGGATTTCATTACTTCCAATCATTTTACCGTTCCAAACAATTCCAAAGATGAAGGTTGTCACTATCGATTATAATTCATCACAAGTTTGGATGTTAGCTACATGCCCATACTTGTGAATATCAATGGCAATGTTTTGAGACTAGTTTCTGTTTCTTTTTTTTTATAATTATTTTGGTTCTTTTGCAACGGAGTTGTGAGGTTGGGATTACAGATGAGTTAGAGTTTAATTGGTAATAAACAAGATTTTAAGGAACTCTTGCAATTCAGATATATAATAAAGATGACACATCGAAGATGCCGCCTGAGCTTAGCAGTGCACTCTCCATTGATCGTGAAGCATGGAATGATCCTGAAATTCGCGTTCAAGCACTGGACGCTATATACATGATTATATTACAGGTAAAATAAATGGCAAGTATTCTTCCTCTTACCAAGTTGGATTGTTTAAAAGTGTATGCAAATTGGTTCCATCATGATTTGAAAGAGGATTCAAAAAATGAGAGTGTATTCTTCGCAACTTGACACTGATATGTACAGTAATGTTGATTTAGTTAAATTTGTGAAGGCGTTGTAATGATTAATAAACATGACACAATATTATTAATAATATTATTATTATTGCAGGAGGCAGGTCGAAGAGCCTTCTGGTCTATCAACGGTCCTCGCATCCTACAAGTGGGATATGAAGATGAAGCAGATCCTAAAGCAATGGAAGCCTATGAACGAGTTGGCTCCTTGGTATTGAATACATCTTTTGTTTTGGTTTCGGATTCACCTTGTTGGCATCTATGCATGCAAATACTAACGATTTCCTTCTTTTCACAGCTTGTTCATGACAGTATGACACAGGAAACTTAAGATTGTGGATGGGCCTAGTTATAGATTGACCTCCAGTAACTTGGGAGATTGCTTTTGGTTGGAACATTACGACATTAGTGATGCTTTGTTCTTGTAAAAGGCAGGCTTTGTCTGTCATCTGTTTTGTTACATGTATAATGTAAGAAACAAATAAGTATCTTATTATCATTTATACTTTGGTGAAAGTAAACTGAAAGGTGAAAGGGGATATATATATGTAGAGAAAACTGAAAAGGGATAGTATATATAAATCCAAACATATATGTATATATATAATTCATTTTAGTTCAATGAATTAAAATCCAAACTAACAAAATTGGCAAGTAACTTTGGCGCCCATAGCTTCCCGGGAAAACGCGAGTCAACTCAAAACAACGTTCAAAAGAGCCTGGTTCCCGCCAAATCCAGTGAGTTATGTATGTTATGTTCCATCCTCTTTTCCATTTTTCCATTAAGCACGCGAACAACTCCGCACCCAAATGGACATCTCTGAGATCGCCAAGAAACTTTGTCTGTCCCACTCTAAGCAACTTGTCAGAAAAGCTGCCGAGCTACGCCGTCTCTGCGACGTTCAGTTCGACTCCTCCATCATTGGCATTGTAATAAGCATTTCTGAGTTCAAGCAAAATCGTTTTTTTTTTCCTTGTTTTGCGATTGATGGATAATGGCGTTTGTTTTCTGTGTCTATAGGGAGAGGTGTGCAAGGCTGTGATTTGCTTGGAAATCGCCGCCATGAGGTACCCATTTCTCTGTTTTGATTGGGAAATTTTGGTTGATTTGGGTGACAATTAAATATATGTTTTCATGGTTTGTAGGTTTCAAGTGATTTTCGATAGAAAAACTGCAATAAAGTTGAGTGGACTGTCCGAGAAGGCATACAATAGATCATTCAATTCCCTACATAATGGTCTTGGTCTCAAGTGGGTGTTCGGTTTATGTTATGTTATGAGTTGTATGGTTGAAATGTAATGAATGTAACGTCGATTGAGTCATCTTGTTTTGCAGGGCTAAATTGGATGTTAGAGAACTTGCAATTCAGTTCGGCTGCGTTAGGCTTATTCCTTTTGTGCAAAAGGGTTTGTCATTGTAAGATCTCTTTCCATTTGTATAATGGTTCATGTCAATAAAATGATCACCTTGTGATACTCATTATGTGTTCGTAAAAATGCCTATGAGTGATTTACCTGAAGTGGAATATGTATGTGGGACGCTCTATGTTAATCGGTGGATTTCTTTAAAGTTTACCTAATTAATTAAGTGATACTGATTTTTCAGGTACGAGAAACGGTTTCTTGCAGATTTGCCAGCTTCTAGGCGAGCAAGTGCTGAC
>JANKYE010000004.1:11625773-11636591 GCA_032467995.1 Erythroxylum dillonii
TCAAGGTAGACAAACTTAAGTTGATCGAGGTTTGTGGCACTTCTGAATCTGAATTTGCAAGTGTAAGCAATATTCTTTACTTCATGGAGAACTGATTTGTGTATTTTAGTTGTGGTTATTAGGGATTTTTCCAAATTATTATAGCTAAATCAGAGTATACATGCAGGTCTCCACTTCCATGAAGGATCTCTGCCATGATGTCTTTGGCATCTCAAATGTCAAGAAGGATCCAAGGGAGGTGAAGGGAAACCGGGGTAAGAGTTGATAAGTTGTGAATGTGTACGCATGTCACATGTACCTCAAATATACTAGCAATTCAATTCTCATATTTCCTCCAAAATCTTATTTTTTAATCATCTCCTTGCAGACTTGTTAGATGCATTACCTGGGAAAAGAAACGCTGAGGACGGTGGTTATTCATCTGATGATGCAGCCGAGGTACTATACTAGCAAAGCTAACACTAAACAAAGCTGCTGATATTGATTCCTCAAACTAGCTTTACTATGGTTGACAATGTGCTTAGACCAAGCTCATCCTGAAATATATGAACTTGCTTGTCAATACATCTTGATGCATTTGGAAGAATTTTATACCAGACAAGTTTATTTATAATCACAATTCTACAGCTTTCAAGTTACAAAAAGCGCAAAAGATCGGAGAAGGTTGAGTATGAGGAGTGGAAATCCACAATTATGTCATCCAATAAAAGCAGCGAGGCAAAAGGTTTGTGAAATAAAGGGCAACCTATATATATAAATATGTATGTATATATATACACATGCATTCAAAAACACGCACGTACGCATACATATGATTTTTTGCCATTGTGTGCTCTTTCCTCAGGTACTTGCAAGAGAAGCAAGCAAACTCAACTTGATTTTATGAAAGTCGCATAACATGAGAGATTGGAGGCTTCGTACATACTTTGCCATTGCCATTATGAAGTTAATTTTTTAATGAACATAGAAAAACATTTCTTTTGAGGCTGTTTAGCCAAAATTGCATGGCACTGGCACGTGGGTGGGTGGGTCTTTGCAACAGATGTGCAGTGTTGTGTTTTTTCCCCACAATTGTTAGAAGCAGAAAGAACATCAACAACATATTGGAGGTGATATATTACCTGATTTTCTATCAGATTAATCATCAAAAATCAAAGTCCTGCAGACACTTTTACATTTAGGTAGAGGCCAATCGTACCTGTATCCTTCAATTTTTCACTTCATCCAAACAAATGACAAGCGGTAATATGGTACAATCTGCAACGTTCTAAGCGCACATTTCTCGCAGAATCAAGAGTCACCCAGTCAAAGTCGTCGTTTGACCCCAAACATTCAATTCAAAGTTGGATTTCGTTTTTGACCGGCTCAGAAACAGCGGCCGAAAGCTATGGGCGTGGTTACGCTTAGATGAATTTTTAATTATTTATTATAATATAATAACAAAACAACATAATCCTAAATTCCTGGGCTTTTCGTTCATTATAAAACAATATTTATTTTCAATTTTTTACTTGAAAATTAACTAAAATAGAACCGAAACCAATCAGTGATCATAGCTTCCTAACATGGCCGTCATTATTTGTCTTCTTCTATGATGGTCAGATACGTGGCAGTTTCCTATGTTGACGATAGTCTTAAACGGAGCATAAAGGATCACTGTTTCTATATCATTCCCATTAATCTATTTCTTTCCTGGAGCTTGTATTGATTTCCATCTCTTTTTCCATCTTTGTGATTCATAACAGCTCATGGAATCTCTTCTTGTCACGTGCCCTAATCTTTATTGTATCGATGCTATGTAATTTTCGTAGTTTTAGTTTTTGCCAATCAAACCCAGTTCACCATAATTTCCACAAATACAAAGAAATACCAAAATCGGTCGTATATTCCTTACAATTTTTCAAGCTCTAACCTTTTTGGTTTCACTGCGTGGTTGTTGTTTTGTTGTTTTTTTGAAGTTGATCTTTTCATGCCTGTGATGTTTTCGAACATGGGTTTTGAAATCTCCGACGAGATGTTGGGTACTTTTGTGCCAATTATGGTTTACTGGTTGTACTCTGGCTTGTATATTTTTCTCGGATGTTTCTTCGAAAAGTATAGGTTGCACACGAAACAAGACGAGGATGAGAAGAATTTAGTGACCAAAAAAACCGTGATTATGGGTGTTCTCCTCCAACAATTTGTTCAAGTTCTTGTTGCTACCCTCCTGTTCATGGTATGCCCTCTTTTTTAATTTTTTTTCTTTTTGGTGGTTGTTGTGATTTTGGGAATCGATTACCGGTTAATAGTTATGAATTCATCAAATTGTCTATTCTTATTAAAAAAAGAAAAATTGGTGGGAAGTTTTGATTGTCTGCTAGGGTTTTCTGATTGTATCTATTTGTAATTCTGTAATTCAATTTGCTCCGTCTTTTGATGCTTCGTTTTGATTTTTCTTTTTCTTTACTCCGATGGAATAGGGTGTTTGTTGGCGTCTTAGGTATTTGTTAATTTTCCACTGAAATCTACTCATGAAATTGGAAATATTGATGAATTAGAAAAATCAATATTTGTTTACAGATGGGTGTACATTTTTTAGCGATTTGCAATGATTTTGTCTTCTCTGATTGCTTTAGCATGATTTTATTATTGCATTAATTGGCTTCACGTTCACGTGCACTGTTAGACTTCCTGAAAACAGAGTTATTCAAACTCTTGAAAACTAAATTCGTTTATGTTCTCTTGTTGTGGTAGATGGAGAACACTGTTTGCATAAAATAAAGAAGCAGGATCAAAATGTGTGTATGAAGAAAAGCAACTGACTAGGCATGGATGAAACAGTATAGAATGGGAGAAACCATTTACAGGGAATAATAATTGGTTATCTATCTACTGATTGATATTGTTTCTGTGGTTTATATGTTGTGTTGGAATTCTTCTCATGTATAATCACTTGAGTATTGTTTTAAGGTTTAATATATGTTGAGTTTTAAGACTACTTCTCACAGGTTACTTACGTATTACATGATGCCTATTACTCACTGCTTTTCATTACATTGTTATGTTTTTGTCTCCTGCAGGTAACAGCAAATGAGAATGAGGGTGGGGCAAGTCAATTGCACTCGCCAATTGTTCTTATTAGACAATTTATAGCAGCAATGCTGATTTTGGATACTTGGCAATACTTCATGCACAGATACATGCATGAAAACAAGTTTCTATACAAACATATCCATTCTCAACATCATCGTCTTGTTGTACCTTATGCATTTGGAGCTCTATACAATCATCCACTGGAGGGACTCCTACTTGATACAATTGGTGGGGCTTTATCTTTTCTCCTCTCTGGCATGTCTCCTAGGACGTCAATTTTCTTTTTCTCCTTTGCTACCATTAAAACAGTAGATGATCATTGTGGACTATGGATTCCTGGAAACCTCTTCCATGTGTTCTTCAAAAACAATACAGCTTATCATGATGTTCACCATCAACTTTATGGTACTAAATACAACTTCTCACAACCATTCTTTGTGACATGGGATAGAATACTTGGAACCTATATGCCTTATTCACTTGAGAAGAAACCAGATGGTGGGTTTGAAGCACGACCTTCAAAAGAATGCAAGGAAGAATGAATGACACTAGGAAATTAGTTAGAAAATCTGTAATCATTTTGTCTCATACTTATCTGTAAATTCATGTGTTGTTGTGTCTTGGTAGACAATGAGAGAGAGAGAGTAATCAATTATCCTTTGTAAGTTTTGAATTGTTTTCATCTTTTGATGTTTAGATCCTCAAATGGATAGTTAACACTTTGTGTAGCTTTTATATAGCAGTTATGAAGAACTTTACGTTTTTGTTAGGTGAGTATTAAATCAATGGATTGAAGGCCATGAAATCGTGATAGTTAAATTGCAGTCTTCAATTTTGTTGAATTTTGACAACTTGAGACTGTATTTAGTCTTATGTAAACATAAAAGGGCTTAAATCTTAGATAACTGATGCTATTCTATGTATATTGTAAAAATCATTCAAGATACAATTATATTGGAGGTGATCCTCGAGAGTGGCCCTCCTCTCTCCACTTTCTTCAAGGTGTAATTGGAGTAAAATTCTAAAACCCCAACTTACATGCTTAACGCATCCTTCACAAAGAACATCTTACAGGATCACTAGTTATTGTTAAATTTTGTGTTAAGAAATTATCCACTGATTTAATTAAAAATAAAAATGCGAAGGTATGTATCTTGCCCTCTATTTATACCTGATTTTGGTTTTGTCATGATATATTTATATTTTTGTTATAGAAGTTCGTCACTAGTAGTAGCAATTAATAGCTTATAAGAGCTTTGTAAAATGTAATGCGGCAAACCTTTTCGGGCAACGTGAACATGACGCTCTTGTCCTTTGGGTGACAATGCCAGAGGCCCTGTCCTCTCGGTAATCAATCCAAGATGAGTACATTCTTCATTACTGTTTCAGCCTCCAGTTTCTGTATTTTCATAAGAGCATACCATCCAAAGCTGCATGAACACAAAAGAAATCAAGAAAGAAAGAAAGGGAAAAAGGAGATACTGGACCTGGATTGCGGATGGCGAACCTACAAATTTTAATACCGAGTCTTCATGTATTTGGAAAAGCAATTTGCCAACTTTCAGGTAAGAAAGCAAAAGCTGAGGTCAGTGTCAATCAAAGCAGGGAGCATCAATTTTGCAAACTAAATTGCCAGAGATGAAAACATAATCTTAGTTGTGAGTTACGTTCCACTTTGCTTTTAGACTTTCAGGTGTTGTTAACCCTACACACGACATCATCTATATTTTCACCTCAAAATTACGTGGGGACCGCATAAGTCCAACTGGTATTTGGTGTTAGGAACCAGCATACCTCTACCCCTTCGAAAATTGAAACCCAAAGCACATGAGCCTTTCTGCTATCATATTCTGTTCATAGCTTCCATCATCCCTTTGTAACTTGAAGGTCATCTCTCCACGTAGCACAATTCATTCCTTGTAATTGATTTGAAGGTATTAAATGCTTGCCATTTTCTTGTGGTCCCTAACAGAAATTATTCTTACACTCAGCTTGCAGATTGATTGCTAACTCAATTTAATGGTTAATAGCATTGATGACGTTCGTGGCTTGAAGCCGCTTGTGGTCCTAGCGTCACAAAGGTTTTCCTTGAACCCGAACTCCTACAGTAAGTTGCACCCACCTTCGTGTGGCAATCCTGCTTAGGTCTGCTTAAACAAGATTCAGCCTTTTCATGTGAATGTCGCCGAATAATTCCGTTAGCTCTCGAACATCTCACGTACACATAAGTGTTTAAATGTTTCCCTCACATACAAAAAGAACAAAGTGTAATAGAGTAAAGAAAGCAACAAGAGATTTTTAAATATAACCGAAGCTACCTCTTTCATTAATTCTCAACAAAATGTTAACAAAAGACACGAGTACCTCCTACTCGAAGCACCCAAAAAGCTCCCTACTCGAAGCCTTTACAATGAGAACTCTCCCTACGTAGGTCATCTCTCACCTAGCACAATTCATTCCTTGTAACTGATTTGAAGGTATTAAATGCTTGCCATTTTCTTGTGGTCCCTAACAGAAATTATTCTTACACTCAGCTTGCAGATTGATTGCTATCTCAATTTGATGGTTAATAGCATTGATGACGCTCGTGACTTGAATATCCGCTTGTGGTCCCTAGTGTCACAAAGGTTTTCCTCGGACCTAAACTCCTACCACAAGTTGCGCCCACCTTCGTGCGGCAATCCTGCTTAGGTCTGCTTAAACAAGATTCAGCTTTTTCACGTGAATGTCGCCGAACAATCCCGTTAGCTCTCTTAAAGATGATGTTCATCCACTTGTGATCTTATCCGCCATGTCATCATGTGCCACATCATCTATAGTTGTCACATCACTGCTGATGTATCTTCACCACGGCCTATCCGCACATAAGTCCATCAATGCACGTTCATGGACAAGTTCATCTTCCATGATCAAGCTCACTCATGGTGTCATCTCGTCGCTCCATGGCTAAGTACAAGTCATAAACCGAGTTAACATAAAACCTCGCACAGTTCACATACCTTCGACTTGCCTCGCCGAAGTCAAGTGCTTAAGCGCCTCGTCGCGTTCGTATACCTTCGCGCATCCTCGCGGGGTCTTACATGCCTTTATGTCTTCTTGCGCACTCTCGAGTCTTGCATGACTTAGTTTTCCAACTACGCGTGGCCTCGCATCCGAATCTTACGTCTCGTCGAAAATTTCCGCCAATGCGCACCTACGCGTATTAAATCTCGCCTACTTTCAAAACTTTGCCCCGTTTTTTCGTCAACACGCCTTTCTCGTGCCAACTTGTGTGCCAAGCATTGGTCAAGGCTCGCCAACACTCGCACGATCCTGCATTTTGGACTTAGGGATCTAACAAGTAACTAGTTTTTTTTTCTAGCTATAATATCTACCTCATTTTATTCCTTTTGGGGTTGATACGTTGATGACCCATCTATCTTTTGTTCTTTAGTAGTTATGGTTTTCACCAAGCACCTATCAACCAATAGAGCGATATTATCTTCTAATGGTTTGTACAATCGGAAGTACAATTGTCAGGTCATTGGTTTTGAAAAGTAAGAATGCTTCCAAAATGCTACTCTTTAATAGTATTATTGATATTCCAACGTCACAGGTGACCCAGGCTAGCTACTTTTTTTAATGTATGATGAGAATTTTTTGATTGCAGAGAGGTTTGTGGCTTACGAAAATTGTTGTACAAATCCTTGTGCTGGTTGTTAGACTCACTAGAAAGTGAAAAGTCGCGGTTGAGTGGTGGGAAATTGCAGTAAGGTAATAGCATTGATGTTACTGTTTCCATGATTATTAGTGACCATTCAATAAGCATATCTATAACCACCGAGCACCGAAGTCCAGCGGTGTTAAATATTCGGTAATACTGCTTTCCTGCCCTTCAAGATCCCACCTGGCACGAGCCAAAAATAGTCTAAACGTGGTAATGATTTAAAGTTGCCACCAGCATTTTGAATTCACCCAGGATACCCGGTGGTTTAACCCAAAAAGACAAAAAAAAAGGCATATCTTTACAGGACCTACTTTAAGATCACGTTTGAGCAATTTCTAATGAACTTTAAAATGTCATCTACCGTGTGAAGCAAAGGATGGTAGAAACACCTTATCATTAATGTTGTTCCAGAATTAGTTGTCAGACACAAACAACTTGCGCAGGTGTTAGGGAAAATTGACAATCACTTTGAATTGACGTCCCATACTGGGCATTGTTAGTTAAAGTACGATTTCTGAACAAGGACTTTCACCTTGCCGAGACAAGTTACTATTACACAAGGAAAGATAACATCTTTTTCAGAACGTCTCGCTAGCTACTGCACTACTAATAAACATTTCCTAACATTGTGAATCATACCGAGAAAAGTCCATGACGAAGACCTTGTCAACTTGGCCCTCCAAGATAATACAACTTCTAATAGTTTTTTTTGCGGAAAAATAAGCTTCAAGCATTAGAATATGAGAGGAAGTTGTTATGCTCTTCAAGTCTGCGAAAACATAGATTGTAGACGTTGAAGCTGAGATAAAAACATAAAGAATTGGACTAATACCAGACTATACTTCCATAAAAAGATACAACTTCATCCACGAATCTCTCTCGATCATTGAATGTACAGAAGACGCGAACTGTGAAGTGAGTGTGATCGTGGGAGTGAGTGGCTTGCAAGAGCATGTTGCCTCTGTGGGGAGCTGAACCCTGTCATTATGGTATCAGCTCTGAATCCTTTCAGGAATGTAGGAATGTGAAACTTAACGCGTTTGCGGTCGAAATCAGTCTTTTGTTCCTTCTATATGTATCACCAGCAACTCTGACAGCGGCATTGTTCTTATATCCCAACAAAATGTTGGAACGACGCTTTTGGGTATCTCCGCAAGTTTTGGTTTTCACATTTGTGGTTATAGCAAATGCTTGCATTGGACTACTTGGTGATTTAAGGGTATGTTTAGACGTGGGTGGAGGGATGAAAGGAAATGACCCAAATGACTTAGGCCATTGTTTGGGAGTCTATTTTGAAATAAGATGGAATGACAATTAATGGCTTTGGAAGCCATCCTTTGCCATCCAAAATCTAATATTCTGTGACCTCTTAAATTGGGGGGTCAGGGATGGAATAGCATGACTTGCCTTCCAAATCCTAATTTAACGACAAAAATATCCTCAAAAAATTAATGAAATTACAACCTCAGTCTAACAAATATCTACGCGGCTACATGTTACTACGTCCATTGTGTTTCTCCTTCAACAGGCTTCTTCCATTGACGAACGTTTTCCTCCACAGCTACTAGGGTCATCTGTTTTCGTTCCATTAGGTAAGCATCGAGTATTCTTCTGTGTTCATCTTCTTGACACTTTTTGTATGCGAAGAAATAAAAAAAATTTTATTGATGTTGGTGTCGTCTTCTTTGTTCATCGATGGACGTGTGTTTATTATGTATTATATGTTTGGGAAGTTTTGTAAATTGAAGGATGTGTGTTTTATCCTATGTTATGTATTTGGGAAATTTTATTCATCAATAGATGTATGCTTGTTTGTTCATCAACGAATGTGAAGAGAGTATAATGTGTCCCTTCTTATCGCAAGTAACGCAGCCGCTATGCCAACATCAGAACTCAGACGATGCAAAGCTTTTGTTTCTGGGTACAAACCACTGGTCATTACATGTCTTTATACTGTTCCGATTTTCTACTACTCTACTGTCTTTCCATTGTTTTTGGGGTTTGGTTCATCGCTAAGTTCTAGTGATTGTTTTTGCGTTCTATGGATCACTACATATACATCCTATAATGCTTATTTTGGATTGTTGACTGGGATTTTGTTGAATCTGTTAAAGTTAAAATTTGGTGGATTGGCTTTGAAATAGGTTAGTGGTTCCTATCTAATTCCATCTCACACCAGCGTTTGGTGTTCTGCCCAAGTGAACCAACACAATAACTTTCTGATTTTTTTTTGTCCAATTTTTGCAGTTTTTGTTTGCAATTTATGTGTCTTCTACTTAACTTCATGAAGCATAAGCTGTGGAACTATGAAGGAAATGCCGTCAGTTGGGATCACTCCTGTGGCCTTACGATTTGCATCAAGTTGTTGCTTTCTCCTTTTTGTCTCTGCCAAGAAGGAATTCTCTTCATTTCATGGATTACCAACTGCGGTACTTTTACTCCCATTACTTGGACCAACTTGAACTTAGCACTATAAATTGGATCTAGCATTAGGCAGAGCAGAGCTACCTTTCACTTGTTTGACTTATTGCATATCTTCTACCTGATCGTCATCTTAATAATTAGAAATCTCCTAACCCTGACACAATAATTTTTATTACTGAAGGGGTAAATCATCAACCCAATCATTGTGAACAATGTTACACTTGCTAATTAATCTTATAGTACCAGATACAAACCAAGTATTAGCTTGCCAATAACGTTGATCTTTTGTATGATGCTTCCACCTCTAAGGTCCACTGGTTGCACTACATGATTTTCCTATTTAAGACGTCCATCAATACTTGTCAGCTTAGGCAGTCAACTTTTGTTCAATATCATTACAGAGTCAGAAGATACTCTTTAAAAGTTTACACTAAAGCAGAGTAATAAGAAAAGCCTAAAAGAATACATGCCTTGATGACTTAATAATAAAGAGCTAATAAAACACCTAGCACCAAAAGCATAAATTGACAGTAGGACTAGCAGCTTTCTTCACCAAGTACTTAACTAGCTCCATATATGAAGCTTAAGCAGCATAGTGAAGTGCTTGCATATTTGTTATTTTTTGAAGTGATTTCGACTATCTTTAATTTAAGTTTTGCACCAGTAATCTTATGTATTTTACTTATTAGGCCATATTTTTTTGCACCTTGGAATAGATGGCAGATCAAAATATAATGCGCAAATTTATCTTACTATGACATCTATTTAGTGTATGTGTTATTCAAATAATCTGCTTGGCAGTTATATGGTATTTAACCTAAAAATAACATAAAAGAAATAAACTTCCTACAATCATAAGGGAAGAAAGAGAACAAGCACAGCATGGGTTAATAAAGCATCTTTTGGATAATGAAGAAAGATGTCGTGCTATAGTACGGATGGGTCCTATAGCATTTTTAAATTTGTGTGATATATTACAAAGGAAAGGTGGTCTTCAACCAACTTAATGTGCATCAGTTGAAGAACAAGTTGGAAAGTTTTTGTATTTGATTGGGCATAGTGTAAGAAATAGAGTACTTAACTTCTTCTTTAGAAGGTCTGGTGAAACTGTAAGTCGCCATTTCCATAGTATGCTTAGAGCATTGATTGAATTAGAAGATAAATACTTGAGACAACCTAATGGTGAAGAAGTTGCTCCAAAAACACTCAACAGCAATAGGTTCTTTCCATATTTTAAGGTGAATATTGCTATTACATTAGAATCAAAATTATAAACTGTATTATATAAATTTTCTAAAAAAACTATTTTGTTGTAGGATTGTATTTGAGCAATTGATGGAACCCATATGCATGTTAAAGTCCCTGTGCAAGATGCTCCTAAATTTCGTGGTAGAAAAGATTAGCCCACATAGAACATTTTGGCATCTTGTTCTTTTAATATAAGATTCACCTATATTTTGCCTGGGTGGGAACGAACAATATCTGATTCAAGAATTTTAAAAGATGCCTTAAGACGTCAATATCCTTTAAAAATTCCATAAGGTATTGATTAATAAAAAGTTGTACTTTTTAAAACCCACTTAGCAATAAATTATTTTACTAAAGTTTTAATTACT
>JANKYE010000004.1:11668319-11680580 GCA_032467995.1 Erythroxylum dillonii
GTTCGTGGGGAGGGTACGGGGGATGACATACCCGCCCCATACCCGTCCCGTTGCCATCTCTATTTTTGACCAACCAAAATACATCACAAATTTAAAATAAACTGTTCACTTACAAAAACATTCACTAAAATACATCACAAATTTAAAATAAACTGTTCACTTATAATATTAGAAACACTAATTATTAAATTTTAGGATCTTTAATTATATTATTTTTTATTCAGTTAAAAATTTAAAAACTATGTTACTTAAAAATGAATATTAAAAACGGTACAAAATAGGAATGCTCAAATGAGTGGCAAAAGCCCATTTCTAACTAAAGAAGAGGGTGGTTGACGGTCATGAATTTAGCTAATGGGTTAAAGTTGGCAATGCAGTTAGCTTCAAGCCCATTGCTTGAAGTTGACTCTTTCAACCTATAAAATATGGAGTCAGCTCCAAGCTCCAAGCTCCAAGCTCCAAGCCTTATCTCCACCACTGAAACTGCGAGAGGTTACTGCGCCAGCCAACTGTTTATTGTCTGCTCAAAATTCACACAGACTCCGAATTCCCTACTGCAGCAATCCTATAACCACAAGAAGAAGCTATGGTTACCTCAGTTTCCAGGCCTCTGCCTGTGTCTTCCTTGCTATGTCTCCCTGCTTCTCCCAAGTTTCCATCTTTCAAGACATTGTCAAAGCAGGCACGCGCCGTACTCCTCGGTAGACCAAGTTCTTTGATAAGATTTGGTGGTACGAGGTTGTACCGGTTTTCTAAGAGGGAACGTTCAATATGTTTCTTTAATGCTGGGAAGGAATCCGAAGGCAACGTGAAGGAAAAGGTTTGGTTTTGAAGGCCCGGTTCCTGATCGTTGAGTTTCTGTTTTTCAAATTGAGACTTTGTGATAATAAGGAACTTATTCAGGAAAGTGAATTGGATTGGCCAATACTCAAACGATGGGACGCCCCTTGGCAATGGCAAACTGCTTCTTTAACATCTCTGGCTTGCGCATTTAGGTTCTTGTCTCTTTACCTTGAGATTTTGTTCCCGATTTCTTGTTTCCTATTAATGGAAGTCTTAGATGGTTTATGCTTCCCAAGAAGATTGTATCCTTGTTTTAGTATCTAGAGTTTCATCTCTGAATGCATTGGATCCTGGTACTGGTTTGCGGGGCCAATTAATTTTTTCGCCAGGCAGTTTCGTGTTGACAGGATTGGTAGAGGCAGCGGCTTTGCCATATCTAGGGATTAATATAGAGGAGTTAAGTTTAGACGAGAAGGCGGGGATACTTTTTCTGGACCAAAGGTATGGATGACTTCTCTTCGGTCCTATGATGGACTTTGTTTTGCCAACTGTGTAGGATGTATGAGCATCTAACTATTTGTACTAGCTAATGAATTACGAATAACTAGAAAATGCTTAAACGACCTGTCTTCCACTTAGAGGCTCAGATATGTCTAACATGTTCAACTGTTATTTTTTGGCAGCATAACAACTGCGGTCGTACTTGGAGTGATATATAGCATTACGAACACTTTCCAGCCACTTCCAGAAGACGTGTTTCGTTATGGTACCTATCTTTGATGAGTTGTTCCATACTAATTAAATGCAGATTCTTGTTAAGTAGCATGAATTTGTGCATCTGCATCAATCTATTGCTTCGACTATAGAATAATGTCTAATAGATTTTCTGTGAACTTTGAATTCGAGATTACCTAAGTTTGGATATGTCTTAATCGAATAATATCATCTCAGATTTGAGAGAACCTTTCAATCTACAGAAAGGGTGGCTTCTATGGGCCGGAATTGGTCTTTTTGGAGCCATACTTGCTATTGCATTGGCAGGATTCACCATGTCTGCATTGAATGGCGAGACACCTCAGAGAGAGGTTGGGAATTTGTTTATGCTTGGCCTGTTCTTCTTCTGTTTTCTTTACACCATTGAGAACTGATCTTTCTGTTTTCTTATGTTCTCTTTATATACCACTACAAAAACATGTATATGACTGCATGTTTCTGTATGGTTGCTACTTAGTGAAACTATATATTTGAGGCACCTCCATTTATTTTGTTAAAAGGAAACTAAGATCGTTTATCAGTTACTACCCCCACCTCAAAATGTCAAAATGACCTAATTGGTATATAGCATATTCTTTAAGTATCGTAGTGTGTACTTTCAATCATATCAGGTCATCTCATTAAGTTATCTGACATGTTCACAGACAGATGCTCTTGTTAAGCTTCTTCCACTCATTGGATCTTCAAGTGTGAGGTAATTGGGGAATTGTGTTTTTGAACCTGCTTAGTTCGTCCATGGTACTTGTCTATTACAGTGTTTGCATTGTTGGACTGAATCACTGACTACAAAGATTGCAATTGTAGCACTGCTTACTTGGTAGGCATCACTGGTGTCCTTGCTCCACTTCTAGAAGAGACTGTGTTTCGAGGATTTTTCATGGTGTCCCTAACAAAGTGGTATTTTTCTTTTTCTTGGATGTTTCATAATTACAGCTCAGATATTTGTCACTTATCATAAATATAAGAACCATAATTACAGCTCAGATATTTGTTACTTATCATAAATATAAGAACTTATGTATCTTTCTGTAGACATCACACTTTTGATTTGGATACTAGGTCTGCAGATTTTTGTTAGATGTTTTAAATTTGAAGATGATGGAGTCATTTAGGTTTTTTTTATATAAAATTTCCAATTGGTGATCAGTGCCTTTAATTTTTTGTAAAATCTGCTCATTAATCTCGTTAACTCCACCAAATTCCTCAGGGTACCTACTCCAGTTTCTGCCCTAATCAGTGCAGCAGTTTTTGCTCTAGCACATCTAACTCCTGGAGAGTTTCCCCAGCTGTTTGTGCTAGGTAACCTCCTTATAACACAATTCACTAGAAGTTGAGAAGTTCTTATGGAATGTTAGAGAAGGGGAAGACCCCTAACTATAGTCTTAGTTTTATCGGTTTAAAATTGTAAGTTTAACTATGTTGCTGTGCGATAGATAAATCCATATCACTTAAACAACTTATTACTCATTATAGGAATTGCTTTGGGACTTTCATACGCTCAAACTCGTAACCTTCTAACTCCAATAACAATTCATGCCTTTTGGAACTCAGGAGTGATTCTGATTCTCACCTTTCTTCAGGTATGTTGCCTTAGCTTTAGAGCTTCCAAAGCCATAAAACTCTAGATTTCTTTGAAAATCAAGAACAGAGTACTGCTGTTTCTACAAGTATGATAGGGTTGGTTCTTCTGTTGTTTATGTGCACAGCTCCAAGGTTATGATCTCAAGGAAGTATTGCAAGCAACCTGACAAGCGTCAGCTTGTTAAAGAGTACAAGTGTTGCATTCAAGAGAGTGGATGCAGAATTATATAAAGTTGTAAAGCTGATTCAGCATCTTACCTACAAGGTTATCCAGGGAATGTTGTCCTAAGACAGTTTGACAGGATTGCAACTAACGATGTTATGCGTCATTGATTGATTTCTTCTGGACTTATGCAAGCTGTGGTATCCTTCTTTAGACGGGCAACTTGTGGCAATGCCAAGGAGTACAAGTCGAATGCTAGATTCTCTGTTTCGTTATCACTACAGTTGTTCAATGAATTCTGTGTGCTTGTTTTGATGGATAGTAACAATCCCTTCTCTAAAGTAGACGATCTTAGCTCATTATAGTACAAAAATAACAGTAGAAGCTTGCTTATTATTATACTGCAAAATCAAGATAACGTATCTATCTTTCCTAGAGAGAGATTTATTTACAATCAACATAGCTTAGGCTAATGAAGAAGAGCTTAACAGTTGAAACGGACCGTAGAAGTTTTTTGTTGACTTTGTTCGTCTCAATTTTCGAAAGGCTAGCATTTTGGGAAGCAATAAAGACAAAAGATGATGCTTTCCAAGTTCCAACGCCTAGGAAGCTAATATTTCCGTACAGCTATGTCTTAACTTCAACGATAGCTGTATTTAATACTCTCTCTTATTCATAATAGGTGTTATTTGAGAGAAATTTTAATTATTTAAAATAAGTGTCGTTTGTGACTTTTTATGCATATTTATAATTGTACTTTCAAAATTACCCTTTAATTTCTCTCACATCTTAATTACACAGATTATATTTTCAAGGCACTTTAACATGTAATTAATAAGGGTATATAAGATATTTTATTAACTTTCTTAATAAATGTGCATTTCTCTAAAACGACACTTATTATGAATCGGAGGGAGTAAGTAATTGCATTAATTAATTATTCAATGATTTTTTATAAAAAATTTAAGTAATCAGTTTAAAAAGGTTATTAATAATTTATTCTTATCAAGTATAAAATTGTTAGCTTAACATTAATAAATATAAAATCAATTATTTTGAATTATATCTTCTCTGCATGTCAATTAAATATAACTCATACATGTAAAATCTAATGACGACTGTTGATGTTATAATTAAAGAGGAGTAGTAATGATATTGATTGCTGGGGCTGATACGAGGGGTTGATCCTTGGCTTCTAACCAGTGTTTTGAAAATCGGATCGAACTGGTCGATCGGATCGGAGAACCGGTGAATCGGAATATGAAACGGTCCAATTTAGCTCGTATTTTTTTTAAGTGACTAACCCGTTCATTTTGCGGTCGGACCGTTAAAAACCGTTGAACTGGTGAAAGAAAGAACCGGTCGATCTATTTAAAATGCCTTGATTTTGATGATTTCAACTTAAATGAATATTATAATTAGTGATCTTTTTTTAATCTTTTTAATGAATTATGACTAGCGAGCTTTGTTATCTTATTTTGTGTTGTGTTTGGCGAATTAAAAAAAAATATTTTGAAATTTAAAAGTTTAAGTTTACATTATATAAATAAATAATTAATTATATGTTTAAAAATTATCTTTTATATATAATGTATAAAATAAAAATTTATATATTTATTAATCACCGGTTCAACTACGGTTGAATTCTGGTTGAACCATTAACCCTTAAATCAGATGCTTCTCCTGTTCAATCAATTTTTAAAACATTCTTCTAACAGTTGTTTATTACTTTATTTATTTTACTTTAAGCTTTAGTCCTTAGGTCAAAGATCAGACAAAAAGGGTCCCAACCGAGGAGAGGGGCTAGATTTTGGGAATTTCACTGAAATTGGAGTCCCAAAGTTTGCATTTGACTCAGTGAAACTTCACCGTTTATTTTATTGCTGACCAGCCATTAGACGTAGTTAGCAAATACAAGTAACGGAAGAAGTAAACCACTAAATTATCTTGCAATTCAAAAGGCAAGAATTATTTTTCCAAACCCCATAATAAAACTTGACCAAGTATTTATGTACTATTCATTTATTTTTAGAAGTAATAAATTCGGACAAGCTTCAGAGTAAGGTTAATTTTTTGTGACTAAAAAATTATAATCCAAGTTACATAAATAATCTTTTTATAAAAATACAAAAAGAAAGGCTGCTTACGAGTTATTTGTCTTTTGTCGGGAGAGAGAAATTTTAATGCTTTTTTCCGATATCATTAGATTAATAGTTTCATTTTATTTTTTAAATTATTATGATTAAGAAATGTATCATATTTAAATTTAATTAATATTTTAAATTATATATTTTTTAATATTAAATTATGTATTGAAATTAAGAGTAGCATGCATGATAAATAAGAGAAGTGAAGTATAAATTTATCTTTCATTCCATTACGATGGTTACTAATAATTTAGCTAGGATAATGCTTGCTACCTGTCTCTTAACACGGTGGAGAAGCCCTAATTTTTTGTTTTATAAGAAGTTCTTGTGCTTTAAATTCAACAAAAATAGAGATAAATTAAGGAAGGCTGCTTATGCCTAACGATTTATAATACAATTTTAGGCTCTTCATGTTTTTACTTTATCATTCGATTGTCAACAACTCGATAAAATTTATTTGTTGATTCCCTCCTACTCTTAATATTGTGCTTTCCATCTGTGTCACTGATTTGGAACAGAGGGAGGCCTTCCATGTTATGGGTGCTTATTAACTACGTGTTGCAATTTTAAATTCAAGAAATGGTACGAAACAGATTAATTGAAGTCAGAAAGTTTGACTCTTTTATTGCATGCAGTAGGATACTCCATTGGTTATTGGTCATCGAGCTTATAGTGTTTAAACAAGCACATAATAGTGTACTTGGAACCAGTTGTGATATATAATTAACTATTCTGTTTTGTACATAATCACAAAACCTAATTCAGATGCTGTCAAATAGTTTGTCCACACTAGGGTACTGGACTGCTTGTTTTTTTTTTTTTCCACTTAACAAGTTCTTTTTATAATTTTATCGAATTCTACATATCAAATTCGTATAGCCAAAAAAAAAAAAGGTTGTATGAGACCTTTCAACATCTGGGGCTTTTGCCATGTACCCTATGTTCATTATATCTGGTCCTAAAAAATAATTACAACATTAAACTTAAATATATTCTTTCTTGTTTCTATTAAGGACAATCTTTTGTCTTCCACAACTTATTATTTCAACTTTACTTATTCTTGTTGTCTTTATTAAGCAAGCTCATCAAGTTCAGCTAAGCCTGGATTACATTGGCTACACTAGGAGTAATAAGGATAGTTTAGAGACGTGTTGTTCAGTCCAAAGTTATTCATTCCAAAGTAAAAAAGTGATTAAGGGAGAGTGTTAGAATATTCACATGTAAATATTTTACATCGAATAAGGAAATGAAAGAAGACTAACATAAGTCTAGTGAGCTACTCCATTTATTGTTAATTGATTTTAAGATGGAACTTTACTTCAACTTGTGTGTGGTTTAACTTTTCTTCTCATGTGAGCCCGTAGACTCATCGTAAATTTGACACGGTATTAAAGCCCATAAAAATCGTGGTCTATTGTTTGCCTCAAAAGGGGGCCTATGATTTAAGCAACTGGAGAAGGATTTGAAATCTGCATGGAGCAAGTGACGGTACATCTTTAGATGGCCCAAGTTAAAAAAAAAAGGACTTACATATAGGGAGGAGTGTTGAGAATACTCATATGTGAGTGTTTTATATCGAAGAAAAAAGAAGAAAAAGACTAACATATAAGTTTAGTAGACTATTCTACCTATTGCTAATTGATTTTATAATGAAACCTCACTTAAACTTGTGTATGGTCTAATTTTTCTCTTCGTGTAGGCCTGTAGACCCGTTATCACAGGTTCAATCTTTTTGGATATATACGTTAGACGATATGTTGGTGATAGGATCAATCTCGCCCTTACTCAATAGTTTCATTAACACTCTATATTCAGAGTTTAAAATGACAAACTTGGGAAATTCATCACTTCTTGGGAGTTGAGATTGCACGGGATAATAGTGGCTTTCATATGTTACAACGTCACTTTGCATACAACATATTAGACAAAGCTAATCTTTTTTATTGCAAACCCACGTCCATGCCACTACCTCCAAAACTCAAAATTCCTTCCAATAATTCACCCTTTTCAAATCCTACATTATATAAAAGCCTTGTTGGTCAATTACAATACATGACATTCACCCGGCCTGACACCTACCGAGTTTAGTTTTAAAATGGTCAAAAGAATTATTAGTTATATAAAAGGAACCTTAGACTTTGGTATTAATTTTTTAGAAGATACTGCAATTGTTCTTTTCGGTTTTTCCGATGTAGACTGGGGAGGTTGCACAATGGTAAGACGCTCTACCTTTAGTTTTTGTACTTATCTTGGTGCTAATGTAATATCTTGGAGTTCAAAGAAATTACATACAATTTTTCGATCAAGCACAGAAGCTGAATATCGTGTCATGACAAATGCCTAAGCCAAATTAACTTGCTCAAATATTTCCTCCAAGATTTGGCTATTCTTCAAAGAATTCCACCCACTCTGTTTTGTGTTTTGTGATAATTTGAGTACATTGTTCATGATAATCAATCTTGTTTTTCATGTTCGCAACAAACATATAGAGTTGGATTATCATTTCGTGAGGGAGAAGGTAGTTCTGGGAGAATTGGTAACTCCGCATCTGTCTTCACAAAATCAAATTACTGACATTTTTACAAAACGACAATTCAAAACATCTTTGGTTATGAATCGAGACAAACTATGCCTCAGTATCGACATAGTTTGAGCAAGTCCACCAAGCTTAGCTAATCCTGGATTACATTGGCCACACTGGGAGTAATAAGAATAGTTTAGAGACGTATGGTTCGGTTCAAAGAAGTTGATGATTGATGTCTACATCAAATTCATATTTAACATGTCTCGATTCTTAATATCCAAAACTATCTAATCTCAACCGAATAATAAGTCAACCTATCGAGATATTCTTCTAAAATGACTCTTGAGTCATTAGAACTGTATTTTGATTTTGTTAACAAACTACTAATGACTAGATGCTTCTTTATTATCTGTATAAGAATATCTTGTAAAGTGTTTATGTGTGAGTTAATAGAGAACAAAAATTCAATTCTTCACATTCTGCTTTTCGATTAAAACTCAACTGTAGTTTTCAATTGTCTTCAATTTATTTTAATCTTTTATTTCTTCAAATTTATTAATTATTCCACTTTAATATATTTATTAACATCCTTAAGAGAAATTCTACATGGCGTTTAAATTGGAACATACATTATTTTCGGTTGTTTGTCTAATTTGCATTTCGTTGATACTACATAATATATATTCTCGTTAAGAACATTAATAAAACATTTAACATAAAGTAATTAATAATAAATTTTTAATAAAAGATTTAATTGTTGAAAAATAAAAATAAGAAACAACCATTAAATTAAAGGATTAAAAATATGTTGTAGTTAGCTAGATTATAAATTCAGATTATATTTTTCTCATTAAAAAACTATAGATGCTACCTAAAAGAAAAGGATTAATGGAGGCATAAATTGCAGCAAATTGATAGTTCACTCCCATGATCACAAAGAGAAAGCTCTAGTATTTTACGGAGGATAGAGTAAATTGAATTTTATTCATATATATTGTCCGAGTAAGAATCCCATATTTCATCCCCATGATTGCTGGTGCAAATTCAACCCATGACTGCAACAGAAATTAGGGTTTATTTGTAAATTTCTAAGAGCTGAAGATATGTAACATAGAAAGTCAATAGTGTGACTGTGTAAGTTTGATCATTGGCCACAACTCTGAAAGATAGAAGGGATTCCCTCAAAAGGATCACACGTCCTGGTAGAGGCAGGTGGTCCCTTTTAGCTATTAGGCTTGTCACACGCTTGCTCTACATAGTATCTTTAGTCTTTGTGGGTTCACAATAGATAATGAAATACCAATCTGACAAATTCAGTGGAATAGAAGATGAGGGAATGGAATAGAAACCGGATTTTCGGATTCTGAGATTACTAAATCTATTTCTAATGTAAACTAATGTCATAGTAATTCTATAGTTGAATATATTTTTGCGCTTTCACCTTGGAAGTTGGTGCCGGTCCATTTACCATCTAATTATTCAAACCAAAGCAGAAATAAACAATTGGTTTCTTGGAAACTTGCTTTGTCGTGATTTGCAGTGGATAGAGCAAGAACTGTCTCATGGGATTAATGGTAATATAGATGGGAAATCTAAACACTAAAATATTTAGTATCCCCATGAACAGCTGATTTGGTGGGTTTTGAGATTCCTCAATTTGGAATAAACTAAATACCATATGGCGTTGTTCATTGAGGAACAAGTAATGAGAAGTTAAGAGTCGTCTCAGCTTAAGAATCCATTTCTTGACTTTATGTTTCTTGGTAGTTGTTATAGTAATTAAGATTTATTTTAAAAGCTTTGCCATTAACTTGTTTCTGTACTTTGAGCCAAAGCTATCCTCGCAAACCACACACTCTCGCTTTAAAATCACCAGGAAAGGCGGCTGGTCCTTCGGGGGCAGACCCCTTGTCAGGAAGCATATATTGTGTTCAAACATGAAAGAAATTTACAGTGTCAAACTTGGTCTCACTTTGAGTTCACTTCTTGTAAGTCCTTGTAGGGTTTGCTTGTGTCTCTAGGGTTTATTACTTTGTTTCAGGGTTCTGGAGCTTTAACTTCTGAGACTTGCTTCAGACAAGCTTTAACGGACAACTATCAAAGCCTTTCACCTGGAAACTGTGCTAGGTTTTGTGAAGGATAAGAAAAATGGATGACAGTAGCGAAGTAGATAAAATAGACGAAGTTATGTTACCAGGGTTTAGGTTTCATCCAACTGATGAAGAGCTTGTGGGGTTTTACCTGAAGAGGAAGATCCAACAGAGACGTCTCTCGATTGAGCTTATCAAGCAACTAGACATCTATAAATATGACCCCTGGGATCTTCCAAGTAAGATACACTTGATCCTTATATGGTCGTACTTGTAATGCAATTTCTATCTATTTCTCCTAGTTTTGATTAAATATGTACAGTACTTGGAGCTGACCAGTGATTTTTTTTGTGCTTTGGTCTACAAGAGATGGCAACTACAGGGGAAAAGGAATGGTATTTCTTCTGCCGTAGGGATAGAAAATATAGGAACAGTGCAAGGCCTAATAGGGTTACAGGAGCAGGATTTTGGAAAGCTACAGGAACAGACAGACCTATCTACTCCTCAGAAGGAAGAGAGTGCATAGGGTTGAAGAAATCCCTTGTTTTCTACAAAGGTAGAGCTGCTAAAGGGATGAAAACCGACTGGATGATGCATGAGTTTCGTTTGCCTTCCCTCACTGACTCTGGGCCTGCAAAGAGATTCATGGATAAAACTATTCCATCCAATGTTAAGTATCTTGAATCTTTTTCTTTTCTACTTGAACTTCACTAATATACAGATAAACTAATATTGACAAAAAAGTCGGAAGTATGATAGCAAAGGTTTAGTTAAAGAGACGTCATCTCTTAATCCGAAATCTTCATATTGGTCCGCCTACAGTTTTATAGTTTTTTTTTAAGGTTTTGTTTATAACTAATGTTTACTTCATAAAAATGTAAGGGGAGATTCATTTTGTTGACAATAAAAAATACATCGTTTTGTGAAAATCTTTTTGTGCTTGGTACATCTTGATGCCTTACAGATTTCCTATCTTGTTATACAGGAAAAATCGTAAAACCAATCAACCTTTAGAACTTGGAATCATTGTAAATATGGGATACCAACTGTTTTTCTTCTAATCTTGAACTTGCAGGATTCATGGGCAATATGCAGAATATTCAAGAAAACCAGCCCCACAGCACACAGAGCTATTTCTCACTCTTGGGTCTCTTCATTACCTGAGCTACATTCTTCTGATATACTTTCCAAGGGCTCTAGTGCCACTCAGTTCTGTTCACAGAACATGTCAATGATGTCAGAAACTTCAGGCATGCGCTTGAACTATAATACCCGTGATCATATTGAGCAAAATTCCACTTTTTGCCCTTTAGATTTCGCTCCCTACAAGCCTATGAATTCATTTCCAAGCAAAGCCTCTCAGCTTCCCATTTCGAACAGTGACCTACCTAGCAATTTCCTAGTTTCTCCTCTCCAAAACTTCACCCCTATAAAACATACGGTGGATGTTTCATCTCTCTTGTTAAACATGTCTTCCTCGATGCTTGGAGGATATGGAAAGGTAAGTGAAACCATAGTTTTCGATGGATCACAGGACCATTGCAATAACGGCTTCTCGTTAGCTACTTTACCACAAGAAATGCAAGTAAGCGTGAGTAATAATGGAGATGAAGATGTGTCGTTGAAGAATCCAAATATGGCAAATATGGAAAGTCAGTGGGAGATTGGTCGTAGCATCGGTTTTCCCTTCAGCTCACCGATGAATATGAGCAATATTGACGCTTGGAAGCCAAACTTGGTGTGCGATTCTTCGCCATTTGAAAGTGATCACGTATCGACGAGCTGTTCCACAGCTAAGTGTTACACTTGAGGACATTCACGTGGGGCTAAAAAACCAAGACAATAAGGAGTCCAGGCTGGAGTTAATTTGGCAGCTGCAAGTTTATTATGTAGGAAACAGATTTCAGATTCTCTCTCTAATACTACTGTGTTTTATTACGTCTAATGGTTAAACGGCGTCGACTTTTCATAAAAATTTGACAGACGCAATGGATAGAGGACAGACGCCTGTGGGATCCACCCACAGGCGCCGTTTTGAAGCCAAACACGAGCCAGCTTTGTTGTTCCAAAGCCAAAATTTTGTTCTTCTGTTCTTTTTCTTATTATTATTATTTATAAATTATTGTTAATTCCATTATTCTAAATAATGTTAAATATTATAATTAAAATAGTGATTATTATTAAATTTATTTCAGAGTA
>JANKYE010000004.1:11773514-11788554 GCA_032467995.1 Erythroxylum dillonii
TTAGCTACTCATAACGGAATTAAACAAAACAAGATTCTTAATTAACATAGTCTAAATAATAAGGGAAAGAAGAAAAACGATAAGATGGATTCCACGGGAGCTGCTGCCGATTGCTTTCTCCTGTCGCGTTCTTTGTATCTCCTCTACTGTAGTCTGATTTTGACAATTTAATTCCAACCCCACACTCAGCATTTTTTATCTCCTATCTGCGGTTGTCCCTGTTGCGCGATTTCTATCTGATTTAGAGCACTTCCCACGTTCTGCCGCCACCCTCCAACCTATGTTCCGTCTTTTTCTTCAATTGAAATACTCTCGACTCCTTATTCCACGTAAGCCCTCTCTGCTCCCTCCTGCGTGATTTTCTTTTTTGTTGCTTTTAAACCTCCTGTGCCGACGTCGTTCGCTGTCCCTTTTATCACAATTTGCTCTCCTCTTAAAACGCACAGCATGTGCATGTGTGATATGCCTCCACGTGTTGTTTCTCATTTAATTGGATTAATTGCTCTTGTGCTTGTCCTCTCTTTTGCGTGTTTTCACTTAATTTGTTACCTACTGCTTGACTTGCGTGATTCAAAACGACGCCAGCTGTCTCCTCTTGCATGATACTCTTGCCCATTTAATTTGCCTTTAAACCCTCTCTGCCGTGTCTTGCTCCTTGTGCGTGGATGGACTGTTGTCTCCTATTGCCTGATTGGTCATTGGTCCATACAACAACTTAAAGCTTCTTTAGCTGTGCGTGATTTAGCTTCTCCTTTCACAATTTAATCTCAATTAAACAACCTCAAACCTCCTTATGCGCTGCCCCTGGAGCCCTCGTTGGTCAATTAATTTGTCGCCTTTGTCATGTGCTAAATGTGTTAATTTGTTGTCTCACATTTGCGTGTCTTGCATGATTTTCATTCTTTTTGCGCCTGCCGCCTAGTGTCGTGTCCTCCATAATGCTAATTCATTTGTTGACCATTTAATTTGTGCCTCTCTAAAAGAACGCTGCTTCCTTGTGCGTTTTCTGGCCGTTTAATTTGCTCTCAAATAAACGCAGCCCATAGGCCCACTGTAGCAAAAATTAGTTGTTGTTTTCCTTTTAATGTCCCACATCATTCAAAAATTATAATTCCCTACAAGGAAATATTAAATCAAATTAAGTCCCAATAATTAAATCAATAAGAGGAATAAAATAGAATAATTAAAACATAAATATTAGACAAATATGCACTTATCAGTGTTCTTTATGGGCGACACAGCATTTAGTTGGCTTTCAAAGAAGCAACCGATCGTGACACTCCCGACATGTGAAGCTGAATATGTGGCAGCGTCTTGGTGCGTTTGTCATGCAATATGGCTCAGAAATTTGTTGGGCAAATTGGAGCAACAACAACTCGGTGCAACTGAGATACGGATTGACAATAATCGACAATCGAGCTGGTAAAGAATCCGAACTGGATGAGTCGGATGGCCAATGAATTCAACCAACACTATAACAAATTGGTTGGAGAGCATCATAGTTGGTGGAATGATGACCAATTGAAACATTCTGCTCGTGAGCTTTTCCACTAGAATAGTAGGAAGCATTTTGTATTTGAGCATTTGTAGGTGTTGTTGAAAGATGATCCGAAGTGGAAAGCAGTTAATCCTATGCAGCCTTCTTCAAAACAGGAAAGACTGATGAAAGGGTTATATACTTCTTCATCCAATGTAGATACAAGTTTCAACATCGATGATAGTGAACTAGAAGTTCGTTCGATAGGTCAAAAAGCAGCAAAGAAAGGAAAGTGGAAGGTAAGTGACAACATCAATGAACAAATTGAGGAAATTAGGAACAAGATAAAACAACAAAAGGAGAAAAAAGTGCAAGCTATGGAGAGTTTAGCAAACAAGTTGGAAAGTTATAAATTCCAAAGTGATTATGAAATATTATTGAAAGATACCACAGGCATGACTGAGCAGCAACTTCAAATTCATGAGCACATGTGTTCCCTCCTAAAGGCCAAATATAATATTGCCTAAAGTAATGTAATTTTAATCTTATGCAGATTTAATTTTAATTCAATGTAATTTTAATTCCAATGTTGTTTATTTTTATATTATTATGCAATATTTTAATTTAATTTCATATCGTCTAATTTTTGTTCATTTATAGTTTTATGTTATTTTATCGTATTTTAATTTTATTTCTAGGTCATCTCTAACCACAACATTATTTTTATAGTTTTATTTTTATTTAAAATAAAAATAAAAAATTGTTAATTTATCTTCACTTACACCCACAATCGGGTTACAACAATTTCAATTTGTTAATTTATCTACACTTCTACCTGCAATCAGGTTTCAACAATATCTGGGGTCATTTGAAAAACTAGTTGTTGTAAAACTAGCCATTGGAAAACTAGCCGTTGAAAAACTATCTATAAAACTACATACCTAAAACTAGTGAGACCACACACATTGTAACAATATAATTAAAATATTCCACAATGTCTCAATATCTTGATCCTTCTCTTATAAAAGAAGCTAAAAAATTTTTGCAAGATGAGATGATGGACGATACCGATGTTCAAATTTTGATGCTATTAGATCAGTTGCAAAGGTAGCAAACATCTTAAAGTTCTAATGTCCGTCCTTGAAAATATTACAATCGAGAGTGTGATGTCAGGCATGTTTATTTTTCTGACAATCCAGTTTATCCATCATATATATTCCGCCGAAGATTTCAAATGAGAAAAGAGATATTTCTTCGAATTGTGGAATCTATTGAAAATCATTCAGAGTATTTTCAATGAATGGTTGATGCAATCGGTAAAAAAGGACTTTCACCACTTCAAAAAACCACTGTAGCTATCCGACAGTTAGCGTATGGAGGATCAGCTGACTAGTTCGATGAGTATATAAGGATTGGTGAAAGCACTGCAATTGAGTGTTTATCACAGTTTTGCCGATGTGAGATCCAAATTTTCAGGGAACAATACTTGAGTAGGCCTAACACTGATGACGTTGAACATTTACTTCAAATTCATACAGAGCGTCACGACTTTCCAGGTATGCTTGGTAGCATTGGCTGCATGCATTGGTAATGGAAAAATTGCCCAGTCGGTTGAAAGGTCATTTTACTCGAGGTGATCAAGGAGTTCCTACAGTAATTATAGAAGCAGTTGCATCATCGAATTTATGGATATGGCATGCATATTTTGGACTAGCAAGGTCTAATAACAACATCAACGTGCTCAACCAATCTCCACTATTTAATGATATATTCCAAAAGTATGCTCTTGATATTCAATTTACAATAAATGGCACACAATATAGAAAAAGATATTATTTGGCAGATGGTATATATCCTGAGTGTGAAACATTGGTGAAGAGTTTCACATCTCCAAAGGATCCCAAGAGAATAAAGTTTGAGCAAATGCAGGAGGCTGCAAGAAAAGACGTCGAGCGAACATACGGAGTACTTCAATCTCGTTGGGCTATTATACATAACCCAGCTCGGTTTTGGCACATATCAAAACTCAAAGATATAATGTACACATGTATCATTTTATATAATATGATTGTCGAAGATGAAGGAAATGCAATAGAAAATTGGCATGATGATGATAAATGTCCTACCATACTGTAACTCAAGGTCCCCTCTAAGATTTTCAACATTACTTACAAAGGAACGCAAAATTACGTGACCGTGAAGTTCATCATCAACTTCGAGCAGATTTGGTAGAGCATATTTGGGAATAGTTTGGAGGCAATGACAAAGAAAATTTCCTTTATTATATTATTACTTCGATTTCGATGGATATGTATTATTATGTATTGGAGTAAAAATAATGAAATAAATTATTTTGAATTTAGGTAATAATGATTATAATATTTTATATTTAGGATTTTTGTATTTAACTAATTAATTTTAAGAAAATAGCATTTTTATGTTTAAAAATTTAAAACTATTTATTCCTAACTGTTAATAAAATATTTTTAAATATAAAGAAAATATTTCTAAAAAATAAATTTATTTATGTGGGACATATATTGTGAGTTATTAAAATAGAAATATAATATGAACGTGGGTCCATATTATTATACTTTTTAGAGTGTAATGCATTGTGGAAAGTGGTGTAATGAGATATGGTATAATGGAATGTTGACATGGCAAACCTATTACACCCAATTGAGTGTAATGGGTTGGAGATGTTCTTATGAGGTTAATCTAGAGTTTAAGCTGGTCAGAGTTGTAAATCTTGTCTCGAGAATCATTGTGTTCACTCAATTAGGTGATCTCAATTATGGTTAATAATGAAGAGAGACAATAGGCCTTTACCATATCAATTTCCTCAAATTCCTTAACTCTTCCTTTTAAAAACATGTTATCAGTGTGGATAGGCGGGCCATATTAAGCCAAATTGTCCCTTTCCTTTGTTGTTTGAAAAAATAGGAGTTTAAGGAGGTACTAGAAGAGGTGGTGGTGACGACGACCGAAGGGGCCATGATAGAGTCTGTCACTGTGGCCGAGGAGGTAATGTATCCAAGGATGTTAAGATGGCACCAAAAAATATGTTCAAATCTCTATCCATCGATGAAGCAAAGACTTTAGGACAAAATTTAGGAGAATATTGAGCCTTAGTATAAGGCAATGCTCCTCTTCTAGTGCTAAGTATAGTAAGAGGCGTAATAGTACTTAATGTAAAAGACATGGGTAAATGGATAATTTGTTCACTTCGGCATGAACATACATACTTATACGTGAAATATTTATGGAAATTTTTGATATGTTTGCTTGAATTTATGAATGTGATGTGAGGGAAATTGATAAAATAAGTATCCATAGGTAAATGGGATGTTTTTTTTAAATTGGATATATTTTTGTGTTGCTCTTGCTTGATAAGACTAAAGTTAGTTGATTTGGGATGTGTACCTCGCTGAGTGAATAGATTCTACTAAATAGATTTCTGTAATTTGGCCATATCTTGGCCTACAGACCTCCTAATTAGATAATTTCAATTTGATGTTAAACTAAAGACACAGATATAAGTTTTATGAAGGAACCAAAATCTGATTCTGCCTTTAAGAGTTTTGAATTCTGTTTTGAAGTTGAGTTCTGACTATTGTCCTTATTTTTGAACAACTTGTAGTTTTTGGGGTATAACTCCCAATATAATTAACCAAATTACAAGAAATTTATGCCATTAGAAACTTAAGACATAGGGGAATGAAATAAATTGATAAGATTATAGGATAATGTGGGAATTAAAGGAAACAAGGACCAATATGCAATTTCTTAAAGTTAACTCATGTGCTAATAAGTTTAAAGCATATGTGTCCAATAGAATTGTAACACATGGTCCCATAAAATTGCAACAGGTGGTTCAATATAATTTTAACACATGGTCTAATAGAATTGTAACACATGGTCTAATGGGATTGTAAAACATTTTCCAATAGGATTGTGACATATGGTCCAATAGGATTGAAACATGTGTCTAAAACAAGAAAATTCACGAAAAGGCATATGGAGAGGGGAAATGAACGACACTTTAAAGGCTTAACTTCATATTTTTCTCCTCTCCATTTCACTTTCTTCATCCCATCATTTTTCACTTGGCTATTCAAGCAAAGCCAAAGAGGAAGGGAAGAAAAAGCATTAGAAGAATTACTTTGCCAATTTTAAGGTTTTGGACTTTACTTAGTTAATTTATGTATTTGTGTATATTTGAATGTTTAAAAATATTCATTTAGATATGGAATGGTTTCTTGGATGATGCTTTAGTACTATTTTGGTGTTATCTTGTATAGAATTGGTTAAATATAAGAAGAGATTATCATGTAGTAGAATTCTGTCTAGAGTCACATTGTTTGTGTTGGCCCCCGAATTCTTTTCTTATTGAATAAGCATGATTTCAATTTTTTTTTAGTTTTTGATTAATTAATTGTTTTTGGTTGGAGTTTAATTAGCATGTCAATGGTTGGAGTATTTATTGCTTAAATTGATGGAATTAGAAGTATTAAATGGAGAAATTGAGATTAAGTTAGAGTATAGTATGGTGTAAGTTAAATTGAAGAAGTAAGAATGTATAAGGGCAAAATGGGAAGATCACTTAAGGTTAAAAGGTATAAGGCTTACATGGAAGGGCATAATGGACATTTGATGATCATTAGAAGTGGATATTAGAATAAGAAAAATAAATGAAGAGGGAAAGAAGAGAGTGTCGTGGAAGAGAGGAAGAAAAGAGAGAAAAGCAAGGGTTTTGGGATTCTTGAAGGTTTTGAAGAATTTGAGGCATCATCAAGTAAGTATGAGTTTATTCCATCTTGTTTTGGTTAGATGAAACCCAAATATAGCTTAACATGTAGGGGAAATTGTTGATGAATGGTTTATGTAAAGGTTGTATTGTGGGTTAATGGTCAAGATAGATTTTGATGTTTTGTTAATGATATTGGGTTGAAATAAGCTTGGAAATGAAGTGAAAGAGGTGTTTTAATGTTAAGATAGGTTATATTTGAAAGATGGGAAGTGTATAGGTGATGAATGTTAGAAAAAGGTCTTCGACATGAGTTTTTAGGAACGTTCGTCGCAGCGAACTTCTGCCCTCGGCGCGGCGAGCTCCAACAAATTCACAGTGGCGAGCTTCTAATTCTGCCGCGGCGAGGCCCAGTTTTCCTACATAGATATGTTTCGGTACTTTGGGCATAACTTTTGTTGTAGATGTCCAAATTGAGTAATTTTTGATTTGGTGTAAAATAGAGACATAATGCTACAAATTGTATTAAGGCATCAAGTCTAAATTCAGTCTCTAAGAATCTCAAATTTTGGATGGAAGTTGAGTATAGAATTTTTGTTTAGTTATAGTCTAAATTGTTAAAGTATGACTTTCTGATTTCCACACCAAATTGAATGGAATTTTGGTTATTGTTTAAGGAAATCAAGAGGAGTAAGAGGAACAAGAGGAAAGACATCCCTAAGCAAGTAACTCAAGGTGGGTACACGTTTATAATAGAGTAAATAAGTCACTTATTGTTTTCTTCAAATCAAGAAAAATTTAATGATTTAAATTGTATCATCAATGTTGCCTTATTTTGCTTTTAGAATGAATTGTGAAATTGTTATATGTTTGCTACATGATTTGTGTTGATGATTGATGAAAAGGGTTTCTCTTAAAAGAATACATGTTTATGAAATTATGTTTGCAGAAATGATTTTTGCAAGGATATCAAGTTTATGAAAAGCAAGTTTTTAAGAAAATGTGCCATTTTGGGCAACAAGTTTACAAGAATTGAACTATATGTGTTATGTGGGTTTGTGGTAGTCCCTCAAGAACCGTTACGTGCACGTTAACCCAAGTATAGGCTTCTTCCGCCTGCCTGCTAGTGGCATGAAGCTCCCTCAAGAATTTACAACTACACAGGACCAATGCATAGGAATGTGTAGTGTGTCATGAATCTGGACTTACCTAAACCATTTTGATGCGCTTATAAGCTTATGATATGTTGACTAGTATGATACATACATGATTTATAATTGCTCATGAATTGTTTGAAAATCAAGACTTTTGAAATGATTATATTTACATGTGAAGTTACTATGGTTTCGAAAATATACAATGGCAATGAGTTTTGAAAATATTTTTGCTTGTTTCTTTATTATAAATTTTTTACCCACGAGCTTTAAGCTCACCCTCCCATTACCGTCCCATCTTCAGGTGAGGAGCAAGAGATCGAATAGACTTGAGTTACGACATCACTCCGAAGTTACCTACTTTTGTATTTTGAAGTTAGATTTTTGGGAATTCAATGCTTTAGCCACATTTCAAGCTTTATTGGTTCAAGTGTATTTGGTATTTTTAGATTATGAAGCAAAGATGTATTGTGGCTTGAAATACCATTAAAGCTTTGTAAAACTCTTCTTTTGGTTATCAATGAGATATGGTTGATATTGTTTTAGCTTCAAACTATTGCATTGATTCATTTTATCATAAGAATAGGATTTTGGAAGGTTGTGTTTATGTTCAAGTTTATTTTGTGTTGGGTTGTTTTGATGAAAATGGATAAAAATTTTAAGTTTTGGGGTCTGTTGAAAAGACTTTCACCGCGGCAAAGCTAAAATCGCAGGTTCACCACAGCAAAAGATAATTCGCTCACCGCGGCGTGAACTTCCCGAAATGTTTCGCCGCAGCGAAACAATATATGTCGCGGCGATGCCTGCCTTTGCTTCCGAGTGATCTTTTTTCTAAATTTTCAACTTCTAAGTCTTCCCTCCAAACCCAAGCCTCATGCTTCCGTATCTGATGTTGGGCTTCAAAAACGGGGTCTAACAGTATAGGTCATAAATCAGCCTACAGACCTCTAAATTTGGTGATTTCAGTTGTATATGAAAAATAAGTTATAGAAATAGAAATCCCTAGAGAGTCTCTAACCTAATTCTATCTTTATGACACTAGAAATTGGGATGGAAAATGGTTACTTGATGTTACCCCTGTTTTGGAGTGGCATGTGATATTTGTTCTATATCTCATGTGTTAGAAGTTCGAAAGGCTTGATCTTTGGTGTTTTGGAAACTAGAGACACAAATGGACAAATGTCTAGAAGACCACCACGAAACCTAGTTCAGACTTTTTCTATACGAATATTAAGGAATAACTAGACTCTATCATGTGATTTGTTCTTGGACTGATAGTTTGCTTATTTTCAGACCACTTTGGGGTTTATCTCAAATTGCACTATTTTGGGTTTGCTATCGTTTCTTATTTTTACTGAATTATATTTGAACCTTTTTTAATGTGTATGGAACTTTTGAAAGACCTATAAATAAATGAAATAGGACTTACCATATGTGAATTGGGTGATTGAACATTGGAATTTAAGATTGAGCATAATGCATTCCAAAGAAAACTTACATGTACATAAATGATTTGTTTACGTATGTATTGCTCATATGTGTATAGTATGATTATACAAGTTTGATTTTGACACCTTTCTAATGGTGATTAGTTATGACTTGCATGTATGAACAGATATATAGATTTTATGACTTGAAATGTATATCATATAATTTGTTAAAATACGAATTGTGAAATTTGCAAATAGTTAAAGGAAATGTTATAGTGCTTAGTCTATTGTCTTGGTTGTGGATAGATGGGCATATTTATAAGGTTATAGTGTAGCTGCTACTGTTTGACACCACCGGTGTTCACAGTTCGATACCTTCGGGTATCCACAGCTCGATACCTTCGAGTATCCACAATTTGATATATTTAAATATCCACAGCACCCGTTATCCACACCCATAGAAAATGTGAAGGCTTAACACAGAAAGAAAACTTAAGCCATAAATAACAAATACAATATGATAACATGAATAATTAGTATTGATGATCATTTATATTGGTTGTAATGATGAATTGTAATAATGTGCAATTATATTGATAATTTTTATCAATAAGCGTTGAATATCAATATTTGGTTTATAAAAGTGCATTTTCGGTGTATGGATAATATATTGAAGCACATTTGCATTAAGTACTCTGCTTAAGTATGCCATCATTATTTACATGAGCATTGGATATCAACTTTTGGTTCATGAATGTAAATTTATGGTATGTGAGTTGTGATATTTCTGAATGTGTGTGCTTGGCGGATGACTACTTTGAGCGGTCATCCAAACTAAGTATTTTTCCTACTAAACCTTCAAGCTTAGCACGAGTGTTAATCTATGTAGGTCCAAGTCATAGGAGTGAAGTATAGGGAACATCTGCAGGGACTAAGGTCAACAAATAGAGGAAAAGTACTTTTGGAAGGTGTTTTTAGTTAAAGATGATTGTACATGTAATGATTAAAGGGAATTGTATGTTTTCTTTTGGTTTACCATGTAAATATAAAGATGTATTACTACTGTTAAATGATAATGTGAAGTATTGGGGTGTTTTGTAACGTGTACTTTCAATTTCTTCCTATATAACACCAATCCAATTCTCAGCATTTGCACTAGCAATAACCTTAGAATAATTTTTTGGCTCAGAATAAGTATCAACTTCCTGTGCAGCAACTAAAGCATAAGCAAAGAGATTGTAATCATAGTCCTGCAATCTCGCTGGCAATTGGGTCTATCTCCTAGGACAATCTTGAGCCAACACATATTAGGTTGCACTGGCGATGGATCAACTTGTATAGTGGCATCATTCTTAATTTCCTAAGACTCAGAAGCAAGTGGGACTATCTCCTTAGGGGGAGTAACATGGAAGACGAACTCCACCTTCTCCCTTATACTAGCCTGATCGTCTACATAAGGAGAAGCCAACACAAAATTTTGCCCACAAGAAAATATAACATCTTTATGAAAGGTTACATCACGACTATGATAAATCTTACGATATTTAAAATCAGGACAATAAACATGATAACCTTTAACTCCTTCCCTATAACCTAAGAAGACACATTTAACAGCATGGGGCTTTAACTTGCCCTCATTAATATGAACATAAACAGTACACTCAAAAGCACGAAGATTAGAACAATCAATAGGGTTACCTGAATAAACTTCTTTTGGGACTTTACCATCGAGACAACAATATGGGGAATGATTGATAAGATAACATGCAGTAGTAGCCACCTGAACCCAAAACTCACGTCCTAACTTAGCATGAGAAAGCATGCATTGAATGATCTCTAATAGAGTCCTATTTATATGATTAGCAACTCCGTTTTGCTGAGGCTTACTAACCAATGTGTAATGTCTAGCACTGCCTTCCTTTTTGTATAGGTTGTCAAAAGCACCTTCACAAAACTCAAAACCATTGTCATTTCTCAACCGCTTAATTTTCTTACCTATTTGGTTCTTGATCAGGGTTTTCCACTTCTTAAATGTGGGAAGAACTTCATTCTTCTTCTTTAGGAAAACCACCAAACCTTACAGGAGAAATTGTTAATGATGGTCAACAAATACCTTATACCACATTGAGAAGCAACACAAGAGGGACCCTATTGTTACAGATACAAGTCTACTTAACAGTGACGTACACAAGCAACCATACGAACATTTCAAATGAAAGTCCAACATTATTCTATAGGCTCTTCAATACCGGAATTACTCTCCAGGGAAATATGTTGTGCAAGCTGTGTGAATTCTTCTAGAACCTATGAGGTGCCAAGCTCACAGCTACACATTTGCGATATTCTCACTGAAATCAGAAACAGAATTTGTTAGAGTTGTATTATAAAAGAAAATGATGTAATAGAGAGAAGATCAGTTAGAAATAAAATCTCCAGAATTCCTCTTCTCTCTCGATGCTCTCTCTTTCTATCTTTTGTATTGGCTAAGCCTTTTCTGTCAAAAACATTCGTGGTATCAAAGCTACCATGTCTAACGACACCAGCTCCACCAACCAAGGACCAGTGTCCTCCGCAAATCCTATATCTCAAATTACATATAGTTCACCTATGGATTTTTCTTCTCTAGCTAAAACCTTTAATTTCAACCTTATCAAGCTAGATAACTCCAATTACCTTTACTAGAAAACTCAAATACTCCCCATCATTATGACCTTGACACCCATATCAACATAGAAAATCCTATACCATCCAAATTTCTTGACAATGTTGGAACTCTCATTCCCAATCCTGATTACAACATATGGAGGAAATCAGATCAGCTTCTCATGAGCTAGCTAATCTCAACTATTAATGAGGTCTTAATTGGCCAAATAACACATTGCAGTTCAGCCTTAGAGATTTGGCAATGTCTATTTAAGACCTTCAGTCAGCAATCAATGACTAAAATAGCCCAGTTGCATCAACAACTCCAAAATATACAGAAAGGCTCATATTCCATCAGTGGTTATGCAATGAAAATTAAAGGAGTAGGAGACTCCTTAAAGGTTGTTGGGGATGACTTGAAAAGCAAGGATCTCATTATGTCTCTCACAGGAGGATTACGCAATGACTTCGATCCTATGGTGGTTCTAATTCATTCTCAGTTGGAAACTATAACTTTTGATGATGCTAAATTCCAGTTACTCATTCATGAGCAACGCATAGCCCATCTTAATGCTAGTACAAACGTCTCAATCTCTAGCTCTCAACCCCCTTCTTACCCAACAGAACACCAAGCTCATTTTGCCTATAATATTGATTTCAACAAACTCACTAGGGGTGGCCTCAAAGGTGGCCCTAGAGGAAGACACAGAGGTGGGAGATTTGGTCGATCTAGAAATAGACTGTATTGCCAAATATGTTCTAAACCAAACCATTCAGCCTGGCAATGCTTCAAACGTTGTGACCAAACCTTCCAATGTGTTATGCCTCAATCTCCTCACCCTAACTCGTTTCACCCCATATCATATCCACCACCTACACATCCGAATCCATACCCACCTTCTCCACCTTCTCTTTTACCCAATTCCCCCTTTCCTTCTCAGGGTCACTACCATCAAGCCTTCTCATATCTTGCCACTTCTGTAACTGTTAGAGACCCTTCTTGGTATATAGATAGTGGTGCTACCAACCACATAACCTTTGATCTAAGCAATCTCTCCTTATATAGTGAGTATCAAGGTACAGACACTCTTTTGGTTTGTAATGGTTCGAAATTAAAAATCTCTCACATAGGTAGTACCCACTTCTCCTCTCCCTCTCTACCCTCCTCTGTTTTATCTTTGAATAAGATCCTCTTTGTTCCTTCAATTACATAAAATCTTCTTAGTATTTCTCAATTTACTAAGGATAATAACACTTACGTTGAATTTTTTGACGCCTATTGTACGTTCAAGGATTTGAGAACCAAGCAAGTAGTTCTTCAAGGATGCTTTAAAGATGGAATATACCAAGTCGATCTAGACCTCTCTAGTCGATCAACCTCACCAAACTCAGACACAAATCAAAGAGTCGTTTCTGGCTTACTTTCCAGTCCTTTGCTAAATACAAACAAGTGTCACTTAGCTTCTATTGTAACTCATGATCCTAATATATGGCATGCCCGTTTAGGACACCCAAATTCAAGAATTCTCAATCTTATTTTATGAAAATTGTATCCCTCTAATATCAATTCTCAATTAGATTTTTGTGACTCATGTTAGATTGGGAAAATGCACCAGTTACCATTCACTCCATTAAAAATCTCAGCTACTAAACCTCTTGAACTCAGATATTCAAATATGTGGGGACCAGCCCCATACCTTTCATCTACAGGGTCCAGATACTATGTTACATTCATTGATGCCTTTAGTAGGTTCTCATGGATTTTTCCTCTAAAACTGAAATCTGATCTATCTGATGCATTTATGAGTTTTAAGCTACAGGTTGAGAATTTGTTGTCTATTAAGATCAAATGCTTTCAAGTATACATGGGTGTAGAATATCTAAGTTTGCAAAAAATACTCACTCTATAAGGCGTTCAGACTAGATTTTCCTGCCCATACACCCATCAACAGAATGGGGTTGTTGAGAGAAAGCATAGAATAATAGTTAAGGCAGGTTTAACCATGCTAGCTTACGCTCATCTTCCTCTCAAGTTTTGTCAAGAGGTTTTTGAGTATGCAACTCATCTACAGAATCTCAACCCATCATCAGCTTTGAACTTTATTTCACCTTCTGAGAAACTATTTCACAGAACTTCTGACTACAACTTTCTGAAAGTCTTTGGGTGCTCAGTGTTCCCTTATTTATGGCACTACTCATCTCATAAGTTTGACTTCCACTCATAAAAGTGCCTATACTTTGACATCAATTCAAATCATAAAGGGTACAAGTGCATAGACAAAACAAGACCAGGCATGTGATTTTTAATAAGGTACAATTTCCTTACTCTGAACTATTCTCTTCTTCCTCTATTTTTTCTTCTCCTTACACGCCTTCTTTACCCATTACTACACTGCTGCCAATCACTAAACCTATACAGAACAACACATATCAAAATAACCTAACTACAAATACATAAAATTCCTATCTATTAGCTACTACTGAACCTACCTCATCTTCTCCGATATCTAACCCTCAACCTAGGCCACGTCCCATGCTCCAAACCCATAACATGACAACCAGATTCCAATTTAACATCTTTAAACCTAAGTTTTACATGGCAACCGCAAATACAGAATCTATCATTGTCAAACAAGCCATTTCAGACCTAAAATGGCTTACTGCAATGTAAGATGAGCTCACTGTCCTTCACACAAGCAACACCTGGATATTTGTTCCTACTTCTCCTAGCTATAATGTTATCGGTTCTAAATGGGTCTTTCGCATTAAACACAGACCAGATGGCACAATTTTCAAATATAAAGCTCGACTGGTTGCCAAGGGGTTTCATCAAACCCCTGGCATTGACTTTGACAAAACCTTTAGCCCAGTTATCAAAGCGTCTGTCGTTCGCATTATCCTTTCATTAGTTGTTCATTATAATTGGTCCATCAGGCAAGTTGATGTTAACAACGCCTTCCTTAATGGGGACCTAATTGAGGCTGTTTACATGTCCCAACCTCCCCAATTCTCTGACCCCAGATATCCCCACCATGTTTGCCACCTAAACAAAGATATTTATGGGCTCAAACAAGCCCCAAGACCCTGGTTCCATAAACTATAGAAGCACTTCTATCCTGGGGCTTCCTAAACTCTGTTTCCGATGCAAGTCTTTATATACACAAAACGGAAGGGACTATGACTTACCTTTTGGTATATGTCGATGACATTCTCATTATTGGAAATGATCCATCTTACATAGCCAATCTCATTTCAAGACTAAACTCAACCTTTGCACTTAAAGACCTTAGGGACATCCACTATTTTTTAGGCTTTTAAGCCTGTAGAGATTCCACTAGACTCTATCTCTGCCAATCTAAATATATCCTGGACATTCTTAAAAAGACATATATGGAGAACTGTAAACCCAGTCCTACCCCTATTGGTAGTAGCTCAAAGCTTACCCCTAATACTCTCCTATTTTCGAAGATCCCACTTGTAACATCCCGCCCCCTACCAAGGGTTAGAACCTTAAAATTTGGTGCACGAGAGCTAAGAGACTTTGAAGAGGGAGTGAGAATTGTGTGTCCGTCAAACGGACATGGGAGTC
>JANKYE010000004.1:11822409-11833703 GCA_032467995.1 Erythroxylum dillonii
GTAGATCACTAATCCCTACCCTACCTTCCACGACGTTTTTTGTGACGTTTTAATAGACGTCGAAGATAGTTTTCTACAACGAAAAACTGCCTTTCACGATGTTTAAAAAACGACACAAAAGGCCTCCTTTTCTTGTAGTGAATGTATATTTATCTCATGAATTTTATTATATATATGTAAAATAAAGAATATCCTTAAATTATTTTGTCACTAAATGACAACAAACTGATTGGCTATACGGTATAAGTATAGTTTTCAAAAGATGTTATTTATGGCTTTGCTGCAAGAAATTGTTGCTACGTAATTACGAGAGTCAGCGTGTCTGGACTTTGCTGGCTTCCATCAGAATTTGCCAACCGATTAGTTGACTTTATTTTGCTCCAGAGACCAAAGACATCCTGCTTCATTTTTAAGGAACGACCGATAAAGATGAATGTTTCAGTCCAACATGAACGTAACAACTCTTTGGTGTAACTATAAAATATATGTTCTTTTGCCTTCCAGACAACATTGCTCGTCATTTTTATATATAAAATGGTATAATTATACCAGGCAAAGGCCTCTCCACTACTATAATTTAAACTCGTGAAGTTAAGCAACAAGGAAATCCATCAAATAACTATTTCCAACTCTTTGGAATTGTAGGGCAAGCTTAACAGATCTTCGTATTCCAAATTCGGAGGTAAGATGTTATCGGGCTTTTATACACGAGATTACTAGTTATATTGTCGTGGCACTTAATGTTTATAATTATTGCAATTATGCACAGCATAATTGTCAAACTCTGGTAGGTTGCAAACATCTGACTCCAAATTACACCTTTTCCAGTAAAGATTAGGCAACGGAAACTAGAAGATTAGAAGATTGTTCTTCCAAGTACGGAACTTGTTGAAGAGAATTGTGTTTGAGAATGGAGAAAGAATTACAAACGAATATGCTGCGATCTACAAGAAATCATGTTTCCAAGGCCAAGCAGATTGAAGCTGTCAAGTTGCAAAAAATTCTTCTATTCTGTTTCAGGAAGCTGACATCATCTTCTATACCGTTCTCCTCCTTGAAGGTTAATTTAAATACTTAATCAGAGATGAGTGTGTCTGTCTGGCTAAATTTTCAATGACAGTCTAGAAGTTTTTACATGTTATTGTACAGAACAAAAAACCTCGGAAAACATAAAAGAAGAAAACGAAAGAAAAACGAACCAATCCATCATTTCTAGATTTCTCTTTGAGATGCAACTACAGTTCCAATTTTTGTGCATTGCTTGAAGCTTTCTCTTTCTTGGTTTAATCTCAACTTACTTGTTCTTGCTGTACGGTTTTGTTGATAAGAAAGAATTCAGGTGTGGTCTGACTTGTTATGGATAGGATCCGCTCCTCTTCTTACTCTTCTTTTGCTTGATTGATTAGGATCGAATGACTTGTTTGAATTTGTTGCTTGCTTCTCTTCCTTCATTCTCTCCATGGCTTTATCTTGAAGAATACGCGGCTTATGCGCCATCGTCTGTTGAGCTTTAACAGAGTGTCTCAGAACAAGGTCTACGTTTGTTAGGCAATAAGCTCTATCAGGTTGAAGTGCTAAAGACCCAATACAGATGAGAAGGAAGAGTAACCTACGAGAACTTTTCAAAACCATTGTTTCTGCTCTGAAGCAAACAAGAAGAACAGGATACGTTCTCTTTCTGTTCAGAGTGGATAAACAGGTCTAATATGATCCTTCTATTTTCAGGTCCCATCCATGTAGACATGAGTCTTGTATTTATTTCCTGTTAGATTTGGTGTAGTCTTTTAAAGAAGAAAAGCAGATCAGGGGGTCCCAGAAGTCCTAGAGGTATTTCAGATTCACCCCAAATCATAAGCCTGCAATCTAAAACAGGCTGTTATTGAAGAGTCTGACAAGGATGAATAAAGGGGTTGGAACAATACCCTTTGAGAAGCCAAGCATCTTTTTTCATTTGTTCCCCAACATCTCTATCATTTGTTACTGTTTTGTCTATTCAAAACATTAACAAGCAACCGGCCTCTTCCACGCTTAGCTGTGGTGCCAAATCACCAAACCGATGCCTAGTTGGACATGGTCAGGTGATTATTGTAGTTTCTAAATCTATCAACATAGTACGTTATCAAACCTATAATTATTAGGTGAGACTGTCTGCCAAAATTTAAGGTTAGGTGGACATGGAGAAACTTTACTTTCTAGGATTTAACAGGTTTGCTGTTGGTAGTTAAAAATATGTTTTCTAGGTAGAAAGATACTCTATGTATGTGCATAATTCCTTTGGTATTTGTTCTTTTTGTTGCATAGAGAATAAAGCTAAAGTGGAGAGGAGATCTTAGAATGGTATAAAGCGATCGTTTGTTTGTTTTTTTTGGATAAAATTCTTTACCCTCTAATTTGATTCTTTAATATTAGAAGACATTGGCCATGCTAGCTATCTTCTAGTCCTACCAAAACTTAAAGAAACAAAACCCACATTTCCTTTGGGATTAAGGAAAGGTGGGTTTTGTTTCTTTAAGTTTTAGGAGGAATAGAAGATAGCTAGCATGGCCAATGTCTTCTAATATTAAAGAATCAAATTAGAGGGTAAAGAATTTTATCCAAAATACAAAACAAACAAACAGACGATCGCTTTATACCATTCTAAGATCTGCTCTCCACTTTAGCTCTATTCTCTATGCAACAAAAAGAACAGTACTTGTCTTCTTGTGTTTCTTTATGCTTTTCTTTGCTCTTATTTTGGTTGCCAACTTCTTAATCCTGTTTCAATAATCTTCTGCTGGTGTAAAATTTTTCCGTTTATTTTTGAGGACTGTCTTTCCCTTTATTTCTTTTTCCTTTACTCTTGCTGCTGCTGCATATGCTGTTATAATATTATTCACAGGTAATTTGGAACATTCTAAAGCATATGTTCTTTCAACTTTTATCAAAAACTGCCGATTCATTTAACGGTGGTTTAACCTCAAATTGAATGTGTTGTGAATGTATGTGCTTATTCTCTGCTTTCTATCCTCCATTCAAAGTGGAAAACGGTAAATGCTGTGTTTCTTTCTATCCTTATTCTCCCTAACTGGCTTTTAAATTTAAATCCTTTCACAAGGCTAGTGGGTTTATCTTTCTAATGTCTAGTCTGTGCATGCAAGCAAACACATAATAAGGAAAACATAACTTCCTGTTGCTGTTGCTTCTATTCTTTTTTTCTTTCTTTTCATTTGGAACAAAGTTCACTTACTATTCAAGCAATTTATTATTGTCATGATATGTACCTGATTCAATCATTCCTCCATCTTTAGTTGATGATATCACACCATCACATTCAAACGCATGCATAAAGAATGTGCAGAAAAATACAAAACTAATTACAGAGTGTCAAATTAAGGGTGAGACTGTAGTCTATAGGTTCTTTAAGAGTTTTTGAAACTTGACATATCATCCCTGACAGGATAGCAATTGGTCATTTTATCTCAAAACTGAGAAATAAAATCCATATTGGTTTTCACTTTCCAGCAGGAGTAGTTGGGGTCATTGACCAGTCAAACGCTTGAAACGGCCATTGAGCACTTCATTTCTTTTCCTAGTCGCTTTTTAGGGTAGGGAACTGATTGGAGGACTAACTTTAAAAATATTATGACCCAGTTATGCTTTGTTTATCTTCTCCTTGTCCACTAGAACCAATCTCTTGAAAGGAAATAGCTTCTCTCACAGGATAACAATTAAAAGCTTCTCACACAAGTTACTTGCCATCATGACTATGTCCTCATTCCACACATAACTTCTGTCTTTTATGCATGTACCTCCACCCAAAAAAAAAAAATTCACGCCCCTCTCTTGTTACCAATTCATATCACATTTTGTCATATGGCAAGGTCAAAACAGAAGCTGTTGAAAGGGGAGGGGGAAAAAAAGCAAGTGCTGTAATTGAGTTAAAACTCACAGAGAACTCCTGTACTTGAGTTTCATGAAATCTCAAACTCAATAGTTGATGATCCAACTCAATAGACTTGTCAAGAAAGACGGCTGTATTGATCCTTGGTAAATTTCAACAAAAAAGGGAAAAAAAACTGAAAATAATCAATTTATTAAGTACTTCCCCCAAATTGGATTTAGATGCCTTTTTCTAATTACTCTATTCTAACCCTATTTTTGACGTTAATAATACGAGCGTAAACATAATTGGAATAAAGTAACTGAAAGAGAGGATTTCTTTTCCCCAGATTAGGAAAGGAAATTTAATGACAGGATATTTCTCCTCAAATTGTGCTGGTACAGATTTGTACTTGCTAATATTAATGTCTTTGTTTGGAGACGCTTCATCTTACATTAAAGGTTGTTTGCATTAACCATGACGGCTGTGGGGGAGTGATAAGGGGTTGTCCATCCTTAGCCAAAGTCCAAGTTTGAGTCTTGGATATGGAGTCGTCTTAAATTCTCGTGAGAGAGAACTGAGCCGCCTGAAAGGGTCCTAAATAGGCTTGACTCTGGATTTAGTCGGTTGTCCTTGTGACGTCTGATACCAGGAGAATTACCGAAAAAAAAGAAAAGTTATTTCCATTAAAATGCTTCGGAATATCAGTAACCAAAGGAAAGCAAATGTTGATTCGTATTTGTTTATAGCTAAAATTGTCGAGTAACAGCTAAAAACCTTGTAGATTCTGGACTCTCGAGGATGGTCTCTTAAAGTTTGCAACTTTTCTTATGCACTTGCATTCACAAGTGAAATTAATTTTTTGAGAGCAAATTACTCTCTAGCCACTATGGAAAAGGACTAAGCTACCAATATAAAACAGGCCAAAGAAGAAAAGAGCTAAAGAAGAATCAAAGCATGACAAATATAAAGTAGCAGGCTGAACTTGTAAGTTGTAACAACTACAGATCATATTTCTCCTTCTTCGGCCATTCTCCTCTTCCATTGAAAGTGAAACTAGTCATAATCAGTCTGTTTAAAAACAGCTGTATGATGACGATATGTACAAGAGATTTTTAAGAGAGACAAATATTAATCTTGTGTCATATTTTAATGACAGTAAAAAGCTTCTGGCTAATGAACCGCAAGGTTCAGTGGTGAAAATGATGATTCACAGAGATTTCACACAAATTTGTTTTGAGGAATTGACTAGCTACGAGGCATTAAGATGCCAGTATTGTTCCTTGTTTTCAACAGCATTCCCAAGATATTTTGAAAACAAAAAGCCGCAGTGTCTCATGGTGTCAAAAATAAGCTGCAAACAGAATGTTGAAAAATATGTGAAAGGGCGATCCAAGAGATGCTTCTCTGTTCTACTTTTAAGAACATGCAAGAATATATGCTTTGGTGCTTTAGTTGCAATTTGTAATTCGTAACGCACTGCACCTTCATTTTGAGTGGCACCTACACGGGGACTAATGCATTGGACTCGCGTACAGCTTAGGAAGGATGTTTGTGCTGATCATTTCTCTCCTAAAACTTCAGACACTGTAACCAAAGGTTGCATTTCCTGACACCAATCATTCTCTTGTACTAAATCGTCTATTCCTATATGATGGGAAGGGCAGTAAATTGCCTGAATCATGTCACAAGGTGCGCAATGTCATCATGGGGCAATCAAGGTTTTGTCTCTATAAAGTTTAACCTAGTACTTTTACTTTCTTATGGGACAACTCTTACTCCCATCTCCTGCACTTGTATCTCTTTCCCTTATGGTTCTACCTCAAATACATTGATAGTCTATCAATAGGATCGTTTAGTGTTTATAAATCTTTGGTCTGTCTAGAAGATAGAGATGATAACAGGCTTATTATCTATAAATCTATGGTGTGCCTAGAAGATAGAGATGACAACAGTTCTGACCGTGTAACGACCAAACCTGGTCAAACTTATTTACACGGCTGGCCGGTTCAGAACCGAATTATGAAGAAGGGAATTTATTGTTAATAAAGCTATGGTGCTCTAAACAATATGAAAGATCATTAACTAGGATCAATATCTGGAGATGATACTGGCAACTCAAGGGGAAAGAAAGTTCTAGGGTACTTTCACTAGCTCACCTGTCATGGAACTTTGTACAAACACGATGTCCTCGTATTAATTAATTCTTGGCAAGATAAAACAACTGTCAAATGAGATGGTTGGGAGATCGATATTGTAGTAAATACGCAAGTGTCGAATACAGGTGAAAGATGACAGATGATTCCACATCAGATACACGTCAATCTCCTTGTAGCTCCTAGTGAGGATGTTAAAAATAATATACACAGATGTGGATCTGGAAGACACGATACATCCCAATTTAAAGCATCTAGCTGCTCAGTCATTTGGGCTTTGCTGATTTAACTTCACTTATCGATAATTCTTTGATATCATTTTCCCTGATCACTTTGCCATATGGCTTATGATGGAGGATTCCATGTTTGCATCGATTAAACAGGCTCTTGATGTGGAGTTGCAGTAGGTCCTGGTGCTATTGTGAACTGCAAACCCCTGTGCTGTCCAGCCTGTACCACAAAAGCAACTTGTGCAGCTGCCAATGCTGCAGCCTCCTGTTGCATCAAATTATGGCACAAATTTTAGAAGGAATACACAAATTTGATGAGAAGATTGCATAAGCAGATCAATAAATATGCAAGAATAAGAATATAATGAGTGAAAATGACATTTACCTGTCTTTGCCTTCGGCGCTGCAAGATGCTGATGGCCCAAGCCATAATGTAGCAGGGCAAAAGAAAGCCAGCTGCTCTTAATAAGAAAAGCTGCCAGAGATGAAATGTGAATGTAAACATAGCGCATTATGTTCTTAATAAGAAAAGCCATGATGTAATACTCCAAACTTGTGGTAACGCAATAAAATGACCATAAATCACTTACAGAGAAGAATGTAGACACATCATCATCTGAATCAGCATCTGTTACAGTCAATGCATGCCGTAAGAGCAGAAGGGCTAGTAACTGCAACAATGTGCATTTTCAGATTAAAATCAAACCTCAGTTGCACTACCACAAAGAAAAAAAGAGGAACTACGAATATACTTTTTTTTTTAACCAGTAAAAATTTTCAGATATCACAAAACTTACATAATATTCTGATGAAAATAACTGAGATATGTAAAGGTAATAGCATTCAAATGCTAACCAATAACTGAAGGTCATTCGGTTTCTTATTTTCCATATCTACTTTCCACTGATTATATCTTCAGTATTTATTATTTAGTAACGTAAATGGATGAGGTCAATTGCTCCATCAAACAAGAAATCATACGCAAAAGCCCCTCCAATCAAAAGTTGCATATGAATTGCATGCAGTATAATGTTCAATAGTTTAGGTTCCTGCACTTACTTACGAGAGGAGTTTAAAATTTAAGAGCTTACAATAAGAGCTGCTGAACGACAAAATGCAGCTCCACTGGCATTTGAAGAAGCATACTCATCATACTCATTTTCCAAAAAATGCCGTTCTGACTCCGCAATGGCCAAAATGCGAGGATCATGCAGATCCACAGGGGTTCCATTGATTGTCCAGCCTCCACTGCAGAAGAATCATGAAGAGAACATCATATCACCAATTGTAAGTAAATCACATAAAATCCAATAAGCAAGATATATCTCAGTGGCCAAATGGACATTTCTTTTTTGTGTAAAACATTTAAAGTAGCCTACGATCACACACTTGTCCTTAAAAAACAGCAAATCAGTATCATAGACAAATTATGAACAGATGAAGAACTGCACCCTACCCAAGGTCAATAACAGTGTCTTCAAACTGTGGTGGCCGTGGTGGGGCAGTATAACCAGATCGATAAGGCTGTAAATCAAATGAAAGAAAGATGGGTTAAACGATGAATTTCAAGAGAGGAACTTAAAGAAGCATATGAAAATAAGTGAAACCAATTTCTCTGAGTTTACAGACATGCTTTTGCAAAATCATGACCACAACCATCTACCTCGTTTATCAAATTATAAACAAAACACTCACTACTAATCTGAGACAACACGATTCGGATAGTCATAAACAAGAATTTAATGCAAAAGGTCAACAAAGAAGTAAGCAGTAATACAATCCAACCACTCAAAATACATGAAGGCACAAATATCAAGATACGTGAATAAGATAAATCCACAAAATGATCAGCTAGTAATTAGATGCATGAACTTTACTATTCTGGTAAATAATCCAAAAATGCATCTTGAGATTCATAATTTGGTGAACAATATTTTTCCCATTGTACCATTTAGTTATTCAACGATGTTTTCCAGAAAATTAAAGAGAGATGATAGGTTATGCAAAATCAGCTTATAACTTATGTAAAATCAGGTTTCAGAAACATCCATCCATCACTTTTCCAGGAGTTTCACTTCAAAGTGAAAAGTTTCTCAGCATGCCACAGGTTTATGTGTGTAATTCATACAGATAAGAAAGAAAAATGGCCTCCTATCAAATACCAAGTATTCAGCACCATGCCTGAAAACTATAGGCCAACTTTGGTAGTTGAATATACCTGATGGCAGATCTCACATGTGGTATCTCCCTTTTCATTGCACCAATGCTGGACACATTTTCTATGAGCATACTGCAAGAAGTATATCACGACCATTAAACAACAACAACCAAAATTCGCGCAGATGAAGATGGCAAAAAGGGAAGGACCACTGGGCAATGAACGGACATGATAACAGAGGACTTATGTCTTCTTCAAGAAAAAAAAACTTACAAACTAGTTCCCATGTATGTGAATTGTAAATATCTCATCAATAACCTTTCCATAAGATAAAATGTAAGAATAATTTCAAAATAAAATTCAAAAATACTTGCAGCATTCAAGGTAGCAACGAATTCTTCTACAACCCATCATCAAAAAGTATTAACTAATCCTAGTTTTAACATACTGCGTCAATTAAAACAGACCTCAGGACTTTGTTTGCATTAACTAATATAGGGAACAGCCACATCCCTCTACTGCTAGAATGGAGCCACCTCGAAACTGACCTTAACAGATTGACCAAGATCCAAAAACACACCTAAAGAAGCATTTAGCTTAACTAAAATCTAAAATTTGAAAATATAAACTATAAAAGTCAAAACCTTGAGACTACCACTGCAGCCACATGGAATCTCTAGGTTGCTAACCAAGTCCTCCTCCTGACAAATGCGACACTCCGTCCCCGAAATCAAAGGCGCCTCTTCCGCCTCCGAAAAATCTTTCCTTTCCTCATTTTCCCTAGAGCAAGACGCTCCGGCAGCCCCTTCTGTCTCCGCCCGCACCGAACCCAACGACGACAATTCCGGCGTCACCAGCCGGTCAACGTGCAAAACCAAGCGATCACTCATTCTCTTCCCCAACTCTTAACTTCCCTAGGAACCCAAGAACACCAAGAGATTTACCTTTCGGGAGAAGAAACAGATTAATAAATCGCTGTAATGACCAAAAAGTAACAAAATATGCTAGAAACTTGAGCTATTGATTGAAACTACCCATAAACGTAAAAGGAAAGATGAACCAAGACAAAGAAAAAGAGTCATCCAACCTTGGGACTTGAAAAGGTTGTGGCTTTTGCTGTTGGTAACCGATTGCAGCGAGGAAACAGGAAAACGAGCAGGAAACTCCGCTCTATCTTGTTTGTTCTTCTTTTTAAATTTATATGTGTAGAATAGAATTAAGAGGAAGAATTGGGATTTCTGGGATTTAGGGGAGTTTAAGTTTGACGCGGTTTGGATGGATATGCCGCGTGTCAGTGGGACCTATAGGGAATGATTTTGGGCTGGCTTGGCTGTCATCCAAAATGCCCAAAGCATTCGCTTTACTGTATGAATTAATTATTACTTTATTGTTAAATTATGGAAATTATGAGTAGTGTTACTGTTAAGTGTCCCTATTAATTTCTTGTTAAACTCATTTTTGTTTCCAATTACCCCATTCCTTTGCTTGCATATAATAAACTAACTCGTTAAGAGCTTTGACTGGGTATTCCAGTCATTTTCAGTTTTTTAGCGGTCATGAGGGTCGGCTCCGGCAAATCAATGAATTGTGCAAGTCCAAATCATGTCATTCAATTTTTTTTTAAAAAAAGGGGTGAAGACCTTGGAAATGCCAAAGATCAAGCCCCAAACTACCGAGCACTTGGATTTTCTGATTCAGTTACTCCATATTTAGCTTGTGCTAAAAGATCTTACTTATTTATTTAAGTTAAGTGTCAACTTAAATAAATGGGTCAGATCCTCTAGTACAGACTAGGTACAGAGTACTTGAATTAGAGAATCAGCTCCCAACTATTAAAAGAGAGTGAAAAATAGTTGAAAGGTAGGGATTAAAATCTACAGATTATATGGATGATATGAATGTAAAATGTTAGAGATGTCTCAATTACAAAGATTTCAATGTTAAAGTTAGACTCATGTTGAGAGAAATTTAAAATAAGGTGAAAAAAGCTATAATTTAACTTGGGAGAACACCTAAGACTAGTAAATTAGGCCGAGTAAAGTTTGAGATAATTGTACTTTAGGTTAAATTTTGGTTTAGAGGACGACGTGGTCTCATCTTAGTTGACTCTATAAAATAACATTATTTTGGTTTCAACTAAGTCTAACAAAATTTCAATCTAAGCTCTGTCAATTATTAACGGGGAGTATCTGTCAAATCTTATTATGTCTAATTCTGTTTACTTAATAAATTTTTGATTAAGCTACAACCACTTAAATTTAAGACTCTCGACTGACACTTAAGTCATGCTCATGAGTCTTTCTATTTTTATTTTTTATCATTTTAGATTTAATTATACTATTAATATTTTAATAAAATTAAATTAAATTAAATTTTAATTTAATTATGTTATTATTAATTTTATTAAAAAATTAAAATCAAAAAGATAAAAATAAAATCAAACCAAATTTTGTGTCAGCGGCGTGACAGCTAAGTCATGTCTGTGATAAATTTTTCTATTTTTCTATTATTTCATTATTTTAATTTTTGAATAAAATTAAAAAAACAAAATTTGAATCACAGGTTGTGACAAAATTTTTCATTTTTTCATTTTTTTAAATAAAATTTTTAAGATAAAATTTTAAAATTTTAAAAATAGATTAATTTTTTATTAATTTATAAATTATAGAAAATATTAAATTAAATTAAATTATTTATTAATGCTATTATTATATTAGCAAAAAATCAATTTTTTATTTTTTAAATTTTAAATTTTTTAAATAAAATTTAATTTCAAAATTTGTGTTACAGGGGTAATACTTAAGTCATGTGACAGACATCGCCTGGTTGCAAGAATCTTGTCTTGGCAACCCGGTCGAGCTGTGTCGATATGAGTTGAGCTGTGTCGATGT
>JANKYE010000004.1:11848202-11859078 GCA_032467995.1 Erythroxylum dillonii
AAGCAAAAGTTTAAGTGTGAGGATATTTGATAGATGCATATTTAAATATACTTTTACACCTATATTTGATATATTTTACTTGATGTTTTATACCTTTGTCGTATATTTGGTACTTAATTCAGTCCAAATGTGTATACAAAGTATAATTTCCTTCATGGACTTAAAGGAGAAGAATTCGAATGAAAACATGGTATAAAACAAAGATTTGATGCACAGAAGAGATGCAAGATTGTACATTTACCCGTTCACGTCTCCCAATCTGTGTAGATTTATGATTTTTGAAGAATTTGGATGATGCATAGTTTGATGCCCGACTTAAAGGAGAAGAATTCAAATGAAAATACAACATAAAATAAAGATTCGATGCACAAAAGAGATGCACAGCTGTGCATCTACCCATTCACGCCTCCTAAGCTGTGCATATTAATGACTTTTAGAGAATTTGGTTATGCACAGTTATGTATTAGACCGTGCATTGGAGAAAACCATAGAATGGAGGTAATTAGGAGAGAAATATGTACAAAGACATTTTGAAGTTCTCATAGGTGGCTTAAGAGGTGATTTTGACATAGAGGAGGGCAAATGCAAAATTTCATTGAAATATCCATCAAATTACAAGATCAACCCTCTACATCGTAAAAATACTCGATAGAAGACAAATAGAGATATTTAGAATTATGATCTCATTGTTTTCAATTCATTTTTCTATATGTGTATGTTTTATCCCGTGTTTGATAATGTGTAACTAAACATCTTGCTAGTATTTATGATAGATGAATGCTATTTTGATACTTTAATATGATTTTATTTCTTATTAATGCAACTGGTTAATTGATTTATTGTGATCTGATTATATGTTTTATTTTTGTTATAATAGATTTAGAATATTAGATCATAACCTAATTTCATACATAAAGATTGAGAAATCCTATTTATGAATAAATCTACTATAATTGGAAGGAGTTGATTGCAATCTTAACGATAGGAAGACATAAATCTTCTAGATTAGGGTCAAACCTAATAGAGCGAGTCACCATTTGGTAAGGTAATCCTATAAAATTTAACCTAATTAATTTGGTTGAAAACCTTAGGATTAGTTGTTAACAGACTCAAGATCAACTATTAGCATACCATTCAATAAAGCAATCCTATAAACTTTAACTTGAGTAATTCAGTTGAAAACCTTAGGATTAGTTGCTAATAGACCCAAGGTTAGCTATTAGCATACCATAGGAGTCTCCATGGTCCAATAAATCAACATAAAAATTGCATAATAAAGATAAATCTTTTTAGGATTTAGAGGGATTCAATACCTATATACTAATTTCTTGATATTGATAATTCACCAAGTGTTTCCTTTAATTCTCTTATTAAACCTTATTGTGAGTTTATTTTATTTGTTTAAGTTTTATTTTTCTCTTAATTAAAAATCACAATCAATTCATAGACTAGATAATAAAATAATGGTAACTACTGGTGATCATTGTCCTCGTGGGATCAAATTATATTTTCCAGTATTAGCTATAGCTACTTTGTGCACTTACGGTAATTCATAATCGATACGCTTAGGAAACGTCAATCAAGCACATTGAGCTCTCTCAAGATCCTTTTTTACCTTTTTAATTGCTACTTGAGTGTTGGAGCATTTATGACTATTTAGTCTTTTAAGTTTAATTTTAACTTGCTATAGCTTCCTCATGCAAATAAATAATTTTCTACCCTTTATACCAACATTAAGCCCTTTAGAAATAACCAAGTCAAAGTTATCCACCTTTTTTAAATAATTGTTGAATCGAAATGGGAATTTTCTTCTTTGATAACTGAGAATGTTTTACATTATAATTAAGTTATGATTAAATATTAGATGATAGTTGAAAGATGTTTTTCTCTTTACAAAGGTCTCCATCCATAGATCTTTAACCATATCCCTCTCCAACTTCTTCCTCATTATTCAATTTCCTTTCAATTTGTTACTCTATGTGTAAAATTATCCCTCCATTCTAAGATATGTAACCTAAATTTGATTGGCACATTCTTTATGTTAATTAATATGGTTTCTTAAGAACATATTCCCTTAAGCTTCTATTGAGTGCATCATACTATTAAACTTCTCTCTCAAAAATAAATATAGGTGCTTGATGTATAACATTAAGATAAAATTAAGGTATAAAAGAGATATTTATTGTCAACAAGGACAAATCACACTTCTTGAGACAAAATCGATACCTAAATTGCTCTAATTTTAACACTCCATATATCATTGGAAACCTCTGAGAGAGGCCATTCTTTTGGAATAAATTTTGTGACATTAGACTCTCCTATATTCACTAGAAGAAGATTGATGTTGAATGAAGCCTTAATAGTTTATGTAACTTGATTATTGTTGTGTATTATTATTAGAGTGAAATCAGAATTTTCTCTGTCCTACCAACATCATGTTTGATATGTCAAGTTTTGTTGCAAAAATTTGGTCACAACTAAAGACCCATATCTTAATTTTTGTGTTTTGATTCATTTATTAAGTCTTTGAAAAAGACAATATCTAGTATGATATAAAAGGATCTTATTAGGTCATCGTGGGGGCTTTTTATTTTTGTTTTTGTTTGTCTTTAACTTTTATTTGGATCTAAGTGTTAGAACTTTTTAATTTTTTTATTGCTATTAAAATAGTCAAATTTGGTTGCTATTTTCAATAGCCTATAGTAGCTAATTTGATTTTCTTACCGAAGCCACTAGAGCCAATGGTATGCTAGATTTTATGAGACTTTTGAATGAATGAAATATAATTTAATTTTTATTTATTGATTGTTCTTCTATATTATTTGTATTATTGTTTTAATTGATTGATAAGGTGCACATTAGTTGGTTAATCAAAATGATTTATTGCTATATTAAGAACTGTATATATAATTATGTAATTTCTTTAATCAAAAGTAGCATATGGGAACTATTCATTGGCTATGTAAAAATTGCAATTCTTAGGAAGAATAATCATCTCAAATATAGGGAGCATTGCGAGTTATTTGGTTATGTCCATTGATCTTTTCTTGTAATTAAATATGGTTGTTAACTAAAATTTAGATCATATATGAATTTGTTAGCTACCAAGAATTAAGTGAAATACATGTTTTTGCTTGTCAACTTGTATAAAAAAAACTGAATTCTTAAATCATCATAATGAATATCTGTAAAAATAAGTTGGTCATTTTTAATGTTGATGAACAAATGAAATACCAATGGTGAAAGGGACTATAAGCCAGAGCTGTTTTATTGATTTTTATTTTATAAAATTCTTGCTTTCATTGTTAATCAATTCTGCATTTTAAATTTAATAGTTACCAAATATCCTCATTTTATTGCCATGAATTTTTTTTATTTCATTGAGATCAATAATTTCTTATAGGTTCGACCCTTGCTTATTGCTTACTATTGACTACATTTTTAGTGTGTTCGAGCTTGGTTTTTAATTTGTTGCAGGTGAAAACATCACCAAAATTTGGCATCACTATATGGAATTTTCTTGGTTTATGTATGGTATGCATTTTTTGCAATAGAAGAATTTGTAATTCAATCCAAAGATTAAAAAAACTATAAAAATTGGTGAATAGAAGCTAGAGTTAGAAAGTTGGATCTTTCTAAAAGTGCATTGGCAACATCTATACCATTGCTAGATTTTGAAGTTAAGTTGAAGGGTACCAAACCTTACTTTAGAAAGGCAAAAATTGAAAATCAATCTATTGAATCAATAGAAAACATGGCTAGAAATAGTACTATTTGTGAGTTGGCAACACCTGACTTGAATCAACAATTGTATTGCATCACTTTGCTAGTTTTAGAAAATAATGCTAACTTTAAATTGAAGTATGGGTTGATTCATTTTGTTTCCAAGGAGAAAACCAATGAATATCCTCACAAGCACTTGAAATAATTCCATATTTTTTGCTTTGGTATGAAGCCCAATGGAGTTACCGAAGATAAGATAACACACAAGATTTGTTGCACTACTTGCCTCTGGGTAGTATCAATACATAGCAAGAAATGAAGAGAAAATTCTTTGATAAAATTTTTCTAGCATTTAGAGTAGTTAGTATTTGCAAGGAAATTTGTGGGATAAGGCAACTCAGTGGTGAGACATCGCATGAATATTAGGAACATTTCAAAAAGTTATGTGTCAATTGCCCTTATCTTCAAATTAATGATCAATTGTTAATTTAATACTTATATGAAGATTTACTTTCAAATGACTAAAATATGATAGATGAAACAAGGGGAGGTGTTATAACTAATAAAACACTAGAAGTTGTAAGGATCTGATTACAAACATTGCTTTAATTCTTATCAACTTTGGGTTAGATCAGATAGCTCATTTAGGTGGATGGATGAAGTAAATGTATCTTCTTTGTCAAGAAGACTTGATGATCTTACATCACTTTTAAGATAGTAAGCAATGGATAAAATAGAAGGAATGACGGCTTATGCCATTTATATTAATGTTAGGCAACTTACCAATATGTAAATGACATTTTAAAATGACTCCATAGAGCTTGTTAACAAGGTTGGTTCTCTATGACAAACATAACATAATTATAATCCCTTTGCAACACTTATAAGTTATGTTAGAGAGACCACCTAAACTTAAGGTGGGGGAGTGAATAAACAAACCATCTAGCTCCACATAATCAGGCATATAACCCTTATTTCTGGTCTAAGTACTAAACAAAAATTCAAGTTTGAAACTCAATTGAGTGTACAAAATTTAGAGAGTTATATGGGATAAATGGATATTTCAATTAGTTGTTTAGAGACCAAAAATAGCAACAAACTACCCTCTCAAATGGTGTTAATTCGCAAAGAAAATGCAAATGTTGTGGTGTTAAGAAGGGGCAAAGAGGAAGGGCCAAAAAGTAAGGTGCAGTCCACACCAAAAGAGAAAAAAAAAACCAAGTCTTAACACCGAAATGGCTTAATCAAAATCCAAGAAATGTAAGTCTCCTCTTATTTGCAATCTTAAGCCTAAACCTCCATTTCTAAAAGTTTTAAAGGATTATTGAAAATTTGAATGAAAGTTAGATCTTTATGAAACTCTTTGGAAATGTGACGTTGATACATCCCTATTTGATGCCATTAAGCAAGTGCTAAGGTATGTAAAATTTTCAAAAAAAAATCACAATAAAAAAGAAAACAAAAGCTAAAAAGCATTGAAAAGATTAAATTGAATGAAAACATTTCAGAAACAATTTAGCAATAATCTAGAGTTTTTCAGCCCTTACACTATTAGTAGCAGTAGGACAGAAAAGGCTGTGTTAGATTTGGGTGTTTCTATAAATGTAATGCCTTCCTTTATTTAATTTTCACTTAATTTAAGACCGTTAGAAAAGATGGAAGTGGTTATTTAGTTAGCGGATAGGTCCAATGCATATCGCAAAGGTCAATGGATGATGTTCTTATGGATGTCAAAGACAAATTAATTAACTTGGATATGGAGAATAATGATCAAAATGCACTAAATTTTTTAGGGACACCATTTTTAAAATAATTAAAATAAAAATTGATATTTCCAATGGTACTTTAACCATATAATTCAGTAAGGATACTGTTCAATTTAATATATATGATACAATGCAGTAAGTTGATGATGGATTACCTTTTTTTTAGTTTATGTTTTGGATTCATTGGTGCATGACTAGCTTGAACTTGATGGGAAGGATTAACTAAAAATAGCTATGATGGAAAGTCTTTTTAATAAGAAAGATATTGATATTTTCCTTAATTTTGATTTGCAGATGACAGCTTTGAACAACTTTAACGAGGTGAAAAAGATGTTGGCAGTATGGTATATGGAGTTAGTCATGCCCATGTTTAGAGATCAACTCACCCCTTTAGTTGTGAAAGCCCTAAAAGAGTTAAAACCACTTCCAAAACATTAAAAATACATGTTTCGTAGAGAGGGAGACAATTTTGCAATGATAGTCTCAAGCAAGTTGGCCTTTACGCAATAGGAGAAATTATGGAGGTTTGAAAAAAATTCAAAACAACCATAAGATAGAGTATTGTAGATATTAAAGGGATTAGTCCGTCTGCATGTATACACCGCATCTTGCTTAAAGATGGATCAAGACTGATTAGGCATCCATAAAGGAGATTAAATTTTCCAATTATAGAGTTTGTGAAGAAAGAAATCATCAAATTGCTTCAAATGAGACTGATCTATCTAATTTTAGATAGTAATTGGATAAACGTATTTCAGGTTGAACCAAAGAGAATTGACATGATAATTATGGAAAGCTAGAATGGTGAGTTGGTTTCTACTCGATTGTAGAATGGATGGCATGTTTCCATTGATTGAAGGAAATTAAATTCTGGTACTCGAATGAACCATTTTCCTCTATCTTTCATCAACCGAACGTTAGAAAAGTTAGATGATCATGTTTTTTATTTCTTTTCAAATGGTTTTTCAGGGTACTGTCAAATAGCTATTGCATTGGAAGACTAGAAGAAAACAACATATACATGCCTATTCGGTACCTTTATGTATAGCCACATGCATTTTGGGGAATGTAATGTGCCAACTTCCTTTAAAAGTTATATGGTAAGCATTTTCTCTAATTATGTAGAACACATTATTGAAATTTTCATGGATTACTTTAGTATGCATGGAAGTTCATTTGATAATTTCTTACATGTTTGATATTAATTTTGTAACAATGAATCGAAACGAAATTAGTGTTAAATTTTAAAAAAAAATTCAGTTTATGGTAAATCAAGAAATTATATTGGGCCACGTAGTTTTTGCTAAGGGAATAGAAGTAGGCGAAATGAAAGTTAATATTATTCAATCTCTACCTTACCTTATGAATGTGAGGGAAGTTCATTATTTTCTTAGACATGTATATTTTTATAGGCGTTTTAAAAACAAAGTTTAATTTTATAGCTCTATCATAATGGCTAGGTCATTAATAAGAGAGTCGCCCTTTCGGTTTGATGTTTGGAATCGAAGCCCTCATCGCCATCGAATTCGAGGCACCCAGCCTAAAGGAGAAACAATTTTCTGCAAAGCTGAATGATTTAAAGCTAAAAGCAGACCTAAATATAATTAACGAAAAGGAAACAGTAACGCCCAGTTGAAGAATGCAGCCTAATAGCAGAAGTGAGACTAAAGCAACAAAAAAACGAGAGCTCAAGAATTAAAGAAGGGAGGCTTGGTGATCAGAAGAACCAATTTATCCGCAAGTATGCAACAAAGGCTAAGTTAAAATTAAACTAGATAGGACCATTCATAATCAAAGAATTCCTTAGTCTTGATATTTGTAAACTGGCGTACCTAGATGGAACAAAGATACCTACGAATAAGAATAAGATGTATTTAGGCCTTTACCATAAGTAAAGCTCAGTTTCCAGTATGTCTGTTCATTTATACCACTTTAAGATGCAAACTATGATAACAACTAAGCACATTTGCCTACGATGCAAACCAAGTGCCGCACATTCAAAGAATCAACACAAAAATAACTCTCGAGCCATGAGAATCTCACCATCGGAATGCCTTAGCTGAACCCTCACCGTTGCTCACCTCTTCTAACCTCCCTTTCCTCTGTTTCCTCCACAATCTCTTTTTCCATTAGCCTACCCCCCATTCTTACTCTCTTTTTTCCTTTTCTATTATTCTCTTCTAACTCCTCATTGTAAACAGACCCCTTCTCAAACCTACAAGCAGAGACTCAAATCCTCAATAAAAAATCTCTTTAAACCATTTCACTTTGCATAATCCTCATTCCTTCCCATTTTCAGTCTCCTTCACATCTTTTTATAGCTCCCATTTTTAGACCTACAAGCAGACATTGCAACTCAATCCAGATTCTCTTTCTGTGATGCACCCCTACCTGATCTCTCTTCTTCTCGGCTTTCCTTCCATGCTTCTTGGCTGTCCCAGATCTGTCCTGCAAGCAAGCAAACAATAACATGAATTCAGACTTTCAACCTCTTTTATCCACATTTCCTAACCCTAACCCTAACCTAATTCAGCCATTCTAACATCCTCCAATACTTCACCCCTTATTCCCTTGCCAAAACCATTCCTAAATTTTCAACAGAAGCTAATCCCAAGGGGTCTGCAGCTACTGCTACTGGAAACCGGGTAGGAGGCACTAGGAGGACCTGGAAACAAGTTGTGGGTGATGACTCTGATTCCCCATTGGTGTTCAGCCCTCCGGTTGAATTTGAAGGGGAGTTGATGGTTGCTTCTAGCCTAGACATTTTACAGCAAGGAGCAAAGACTTAGGAAGCTACCCTAGTGGATTCTTTATGGGATACCAGAAATTGGAAAGGTAGGGGACTCATGGAGGAAATGTTATCTGAGGAGGATAATATTATTTTTACCTTTTCTTCCAAATCGGAAGCCCTAAAGGTGTAATAGAAGAAGGTCTTTGGAATATATCACAGCTCCCTTTATTCCTACAAAATTGGCAGCCGGGAATGGAGCTAGAGAAAATTAGGAAGAAGAGTATTCCACTATGTGTGAACATCCACATTATTCCTTTCGAATATTGGACCACTAAGGGGTTAAGTAAGTGGGCCAACTATCTATGGAAGCCTATTTGCATGGATGAGAATACAACTTTAAGGAAAAGAGTAGGTTTTGCTAGATTATGTATTAGCATGGACATTACCAAGGAAATGAAAGATTGTATCCCTATCCTAAGGCTAGCTGATGAAAATTCTCTTAGAGAGGATAAGGTTTTAGTAACCTATCAATGGAAACCATCTCTACAAGCTCAAGGAAAGGCATGGAAACCTATAGGTAGAAAATTCTTAAAAGGAGATTATTGGGAAGTGATGGGATTGGATAAGAATGAGATTAAGCATAAGGATCACAAACAGATAAAGGAGATTGAACTTGTAGAGGAAAACCATGGGATGATCCAGCCATCCAATGAAATTACAACAACAAAAGAACCAAATCAGGTGGAGAATAACATTGTCTCTGTTCAGTAGAAGGAGGAACCAACTCACAAAATAGCTAAAGACTGCAGTAGCTCAACAAGCAACAAGGGTCATGAGATGGAAGCAAATGATCCTAATCCAAGTGAGGGTGCTGCCACTAGTCAACAAGAAGAACAAAGTATTCTATGGGCAGATATACAGAATGATAGTAATCTAGAGGAAAAATCTGAACTAGCCATGTCTAGGAAAAGTGTGAGGAGCAATAGGAAAAACTCCAAAGGAAAAACTACTTGATTATGAAATTGATAGTATGGAATGTTCGAGGAATAAATAATCCCTCCAAGCTCAATGCTTTAAGGGATTTTGTCTTAAAGGAAAAGCCTAAGGTATTTTGTATGTTGGAAACAAAAATTAAAGAAGCAAATTTGAATAAATTGGATTGTCTAGGAACCAATCACTACAAGAAATTGTATTTTTAGTGAAAGTAAAGACTGTCAATAAAAGCAGTAATATTAGTCATTATAATTAATAGTGTCCAATTTTTGAAGTCGTCACTTACCGTCACAAATACCTCCATCACTAATAAAATAGTGACTAATTTAAGATATGGTCACCATTATGCAACACTTTTGTGGCACAAATACTGACACTAAAACTTGTGAAATTTATGACAAAACTATATGGTTACAATAACTTTACATGTTTGTGACAAGTTTATCATCACAAATAATATAGAGTAGTGATGAATTAAGCCGTAACAGTTCTCCATCTTATTGTGACAAAATTGCCGACACTAAAACCTGTCAAATGTGTGACAACACTATATGGTCACAACAACTGTACTTTTTTATGACAAGTTGGATGACATGAATAATATAAAGTAGTGACGAATAAAGTTGTAACAATACTTCATTATATTTTGACAAAAGTGCCGACACTAAAACCTATGGAATGTGTGATAACACTATATGATCACAGTAACTTTACATATTTATGATAAGTTTTTTCACACAAATAATATAAAGTAGTGACGAATAAAATCATAACAGTACTAAATTTTATTGTTACAACATTATCACCACTAAAATAATTATAAATACTGACAAAATATTTGTCACTAATAATTTTTTATCAGCGTTTATTGCTTCTTGGTCACTAATATTTTAATAAAAAAGTGTCAACATCATTTCGTCACAAAAAATAAAATTGGTTCTTACAAAAAGTATTGTCACTAACTATGTTAATTATTATCACAAATGAAACTATCAATTCATCAACGGAATTACATTAGCTATAAAAGAAATTTGCATCAGTGTCTACATTATGTAAAAGATTTCGTCACAAGTATGAAAGTTATATATTACAATAATGTTGTCACTAAATACATAATATATGTTACAATAAATTTATCAGTAATGCCTTATCATATACATCTGATATGTGTAACAAATCTTCACTAGAAAACCCAATGACTGAAAAGGCTGAGTAGGCATCAATGTATCTTTTTACCTACAATAGAAAATTGTGAAATGACAGAAGGTAATAAAAAGAAGGATGTCTTGAAATTAACAGCGAATGCAGATTCATTTAAAGAGCAGGCAATACCAAATTGGGAGCACAAGAAGCGGTATCAAAGTCATATGGAAGCGAATAGGAAGATTGTTGGGCCCCGATTCGCATTAAGCATGTTTTACTTATTCTGAGGATTAGTTTACTATTTGTTACTTTTAATTATATTAAATTGGGGTTTTAGTACTTAGTTTATAGAATTAATGGAAGGGATTAGTTAGAATTAGAATTGTTGGACAAGTTGTTAGAGTTAAATAAACTAAGATGGTGTTAGGGAAAATTCGGAAGATTATATATGGTTTTAAGGCTTAAGGGTAATTAAGTGGGCTTTTAGCCCTTATAAAGGTCATTGAAATGAAGAAGAAAG
>JANKYE010000004.1:11866741-11878594 GCA_032467995.1 Erythroxylum dillonii
AGTTATTTTCATGTGCAAAATTTCACTATTCACGTGTAAAGACACGCATGAACATTTCAGAACAATAAACACCCTTAGCCCTTTCCAAAATATCACCCAAAATATCATCGAGGGTGAGATTTTACATAACCACCCTCCAATGAAAGTATTTGAGCTATCTCTCTAGAGTGATTATGAGACTAGAGCATTTTGAGACTGTTTATTTTTCTAGTAGGTTCTTTCTCAGAAATTTCTTAGATATCAGGTTCAAAATTTAGTTCACCTAATTGTTCGCTTATTTTTCTCCTAAACTGTACAGTTTACTTCTCAAGTTTTGGGCCAAGTAGGGAATTGTTGATATTGATTGTTCTAAAAACTTGTCAGTTATACCCCACTTTTATTACACAATAATGCATATCATTGTTGCTGTTATTCTTGAACAACCATCATGGATATGCTTAGTCTTTATTATATCCAAATGTCCAAAACATTTCCCATCTTTATTATTATTCTTTAATACACCCAAAAGGTTATTTGTTTTTTCTACATAAATAGCTTGTCTATCTCGTCTACGACACACACTTTGTTCTTTTTGCTCTCTCCCACAGTCACGATTCTGCTCATTTTCCTATATAAGACACACATCTTCTATATAAAAACACCTTTTATACACATATCTTCTTGTCTTTTCTATTTTGCTTTTGTCTGCTTTAATTAATTTTCAGAAATAGTTCCTACTCTGCACTTTGGAGTGCACCGAAGCTAGTTGAGAAAGTGCTAATCTTGAGGTCAGATCCCATTATCTTGTTGCACCGTAGAGGAAAAATTTTCGATTTAAGGCAGTGATTTTCACAACGCTTTGTGTTTTAGATAAACCGTTCGAATTTTATTTTTCTGCTATTTCCTCTAACAGAGAGATGCTGCTGCTCAAGATTATGATGTCTTGGAGTTATAGACTTAGTTCATTCCAATAGCTTTAAGTCTGATATGAGCCATCGAAGTCTCGTAGACAAGTGCCTATCACAATATAGCTAGCTTGTGCTGATTTATAGCATCAAACTCAGCTAGGTCTTTGAAAGTACTCGCATTAATTGATAAAGAAATTGAATGCTTGACATTCGCTGGTCAAAAAATGTAAAAAGAAAAAGAAGCATAGTTTCTATCCATGAGCGTGAATCCAATTCGGACAATGTGGAAAGAAAGATGATTTCATTAGAATTTGTTAAAATGTAGAAATCCCTGAGTTTCTGAGCTTGTTAACAAAACAACACACAACACACAACGCACAATATCTTATATGCATGACCACTAATACTAATCAATTGAACTAAGTATATGACCATTGTTTTAGTGTCATTCATGATCTTTAAGTTTAATGTTGTAATTTGCGTATCAACAAACAATTTAAGGTATATAAAAGTGACATAAGTAACACTAATTTTAATAATCACTAAAATGATAGCTACTTCATATAACACCAATTTTATATGACCATTTCTGCCTTACTGTGATAGAACGAAGCATTGCAACTTCCTGCCCAAAAAGCAGTCGAACTACAGCATATGTAGTAACTAAGATTATGTATATATAGATATATATGGAACATTTAAAAGATGATCAAAAAGGATGGAACTTTTAAAAGTATGGTTCGGGGTTTTGTACTTAACGTTCTATTCGTGTTTAGCATAATTTCTTCAATATCGGCAAATTTGGAAATGCTTGTATCTTTATTTTTCTGTTTTCAGTGCACTCAATTCAAAGTTCTTCGTGCTACTAAAGCTCTGCATTAATACAGACAGGATTTATATATTCGAATATCATGCAAAGTTCCTTATAGTTCAAGGTTGGTCAAACGTGTCATGGTTCGTGCATGAAAGACTCCTCCATGACATCAGTAGTTGTATGGATATGCTGTAGGGTCTAAAACCTAAAAGAGAGGCTACAATAAGAGACGTTGGAAGTACCATTTGAATGAAAGGTTTAATGATAGTTCATTGATATAGCTGCAAAAACTGTCTACTTTAACTAAGTCCCACAAAGCTTTATCAGATTTTACTGTAGAACTTAATGCACCTTGGCCAAAGTTACCAAACAATTTGCACACCTCACGTACAATTATGCAATAAGTGGAAGGGTACACGAGAGGCGTTTTCTTTCCGGACTTGTCTGAAAATGAAAGAAAACAACACCCTCTAATTAGAACGGTTATCTAGTCATCATTTGCACTTTCAAACAAAATCAACAAGTGAGACAATTATAGTGGATAATTTATATAGCAATGGAAATTAAAAAAAAATTGTGGCTTTGAGGATCCTTACATCACTAGTCACTTCCAATAATCATTGAGACTACACACCACCAAAATATAGAATACTATACTTTTTTAATGAAATGTACACTTCATCATTGTAAGGCAAACGTTGCCCTACCCTCTCCTATATGTACCAGCTATTTTGTGTAGTGGGCAAAAAAAGATGGAATGCTCAAGAGTAGGAGAAATGGATAGCCAAAACCAGGTCTCAAAGGCCCAGGAACCTGTGAAAGGCACCACCTTCGTCAGAACTTGTTTCAATGGCCTGAATGCTCTATCAGGTTGCTTCTTTATTTCTATCCTAGTTTTAGTAAACCAAAACAGGAGATGGCAAATTTCCTCTAGCTGGCCAATTAATGTAATTTCTGATCTCCCTCTTCCTTACCATTGGCCTTTCAGGAACTATGTTTCAAACATTTATGCTTTAACAAGCACCAATTCCTCAAACTTCTATATACTAACATGAGCATACTGTTTATAACCGTCAATTGTACTTTTGATATGTTATATTCCTAACAATTTCATGTGCAGGTATTGGCATACTTTCAATATCATTTGCCCTTTCTGAAGGAGGTTGGCTAAGCTTAATTCTACTTATCGTAGCAGCAGTTGTATGCTGCTACACAGGATTGCTTCTAAGACGCTGCATGGATACTGACCCAGCTATTAAATCCTATCCTGATGTGGGAGAGAGAGCTTTTGGAAACAAAGGAAGGGTTCTAGTATCCATTTTCATGTATCTTGAGCTATATTTAGTAGCCGTAGAGTACCTTATACTAGAAGGTGACAATCTAGACAAACTGTTTCCAAAAATGATTTTTAAATTTGGGATCGTAAAGTTAGGAGGCAAGAAAGGATTTGTTCTGCTGACAGCACTTGTAATTCTGCCAACCACTTGGTTAAGGAGTTTAGATGTTCTGGCATATGTTTCTGCTGGTGGGGTCCTGGCTTCAATCATGCTGGTATTTTGTGTTGTATGGGCTGGTGCAGTTGATGGCGTGGGATTTGGAGAGAAAGGATTGCTTTTGAATTGGGGAGGATTGCCTACTGCCATAAGCATGTACGTCTTTTGTTATTGCGGCCATGCAATTTTCCCCACCTTGTCCAATTCCATGAAAGATAAAATCCATTTCTCCAAGGTACAAGGATACAGTGTTGAGTTAGGTCAAGTTCATACAGAGTTTAAAAAAGATTACTTATCTATCTTTTGATGCAGGTCTTACTGGTCTGCTATATAGTTAGCACCTTTTCTTATGGCTCCACAGCGATTTTAGGGTACCTTATGTATGGTGAACGTGTCAAATCTCAGGTGACCTTAAATCTTCCCATCAACAAAATTGTTACAAAAATAGCCATATATACTACTCTATTGAACCCCCTGACCAAGTATGCAGTTATAATTACGCCAATCGCTGAATCAATTGAGGATAAAGTTCTATTCCGCAACAGCAAACTATTCAGCATTCTCATCAGAACCACCATTCTGATCAGCACAGTATTTGTGGCCTTGACTGTTCCCTTTTTTGCGTACGTTATGGCATTCATTGGTGCATTTTTAAGTGTCACTGTGTCAGTGATTTTTCCATGCCTTTGCTACCTCAGGATCAACAAAGCTGCTCCAAGTTTTGGATTGGAGTTGGTCATTGTTCTGATGACAATAGTAGTAGGGGCTTTCGTTGCTATAGTGGGCACGTACACTTCTGTCAAACAAATCGTAAACCATCTCTGATCAAAGAATAGCTATGCAACGGCGAGTAATGTGAGGTTCATGGAGGTCGAGCCAAAGGCTTAGTTCTTTCGGTGCAGTATAATAATTCCACTACTCTATAAAGTTGTAACAGAATTCTTGGTAAATTATAACAAAGACACCCCTATATATTTTCCTTCTTTATTTGGTAGCTTCTGACTTACACGATTACTTCCTCTCAGGCTATAAAAAGCACTAACCAAAAGCAATATTAAAAAATTCAATCCTTCGACTAAAATTTTGAATTATTCAATATTTTAGTTAGATTTTAAACTTTTCAATACAACCATATTAATTTCAGGTTGCCAAAATTGTCTCAACCTAACAAAACATCCAAGTTGTAACCAAACTTATGTCATTGATATAAATCTATAATTATAGTCGAGTTTGATTCAACTCGACAACTATTTTTCCACTTCTTTTTTTTTTTTGTGTGAAAAAGGGTTCCCTCTATAGTTTCCTTTTGAATTGTTTCAAGCTAGTCACGTGTCATTTACACTAATATCAAAAAATTGTCAATTAAAAAATAGACCAAAAATTACAAAAGAGAACTCTGGGAGGTCTTATTGTATACATTCGTAGGAGCACACAATACTAAGCTCAAATTTATCAACTACCCACCATGAAGCTGCAATCAAATTGAGCTTCGTTAGGACAATTGCTATATCTTTATGGTAGATATATAAATTGGTCGCAAGAATATAAACCTAGTGGAGGAAGTGATGTACTAGGAATCACGCATTTAGTTCTCCTAAATCCCCTAAACATAGGCTTTATTTGACAATCATTAGATTGCATTAGTTGTTAGCTAATTCTATCAATGGTTAGTTGACAGTGGATTATATCAGCTGACTTGATCAGTAGATAACATCAACTGTTTATTAAAGATATTTGATAAAATTTAGTATTAGTTGTTTATCTGTAAAATGACATATGAAGATGTGACTTTAAAAAATTTTATAAAGACATGAGTATTATATCTTATTTGAATATTCTAATAAGAATTTAGATTTTAGATATTTATGTTTACAAAAATTAAGTTTATAACTCTAATAAAAAAACACAGCACATATAATAAAAACAAAAACAAAAACAACAAAATCATGAACATAAATCAACCAGAAATTTCATAGATAATGATACATCCAAAAATAAAATAACAATCTAAATGAAGTTTAACAACACAATTCAAATAGAGAAAAAGTAGTCAATACCATCATTTAAAACTAAGGTTTATAATAATATAAGAATAACGTCTATCTGCCATTAAACTAGAAGCAATGTTATCATGAATAGTTGTCGTCTCTCGAGTTTTCTGTTCTTCAACGTCTTTTTGTGTAAAGTTAACTTCAACATCTTAAAATACATATAGAGTTATAAATTCATGATATTGATCGATGATGTTAAAATTTAGGTTGCCAATTATACTTCTAATATAGTTATTGTAGCATCTCAGATCACCCTCTTACAGATATTGTCCGCTTTAGGCCTTAGCTCAGCTAAGCCCTCATAGTTTTGCTTTTTCTGAGGCCTTCCCAAGAGGTCACCCATCCTAGAACTACTCTCGTCCAAGCATTTTTAACCTCGAAGTTTCGATAAGATCCGATGCCTTAGGCTATAGAAAACGCGTTTGTAAGGGAGAAGTATCTGTACCCTTATAAGGCATACTTCGTTCCTCTCTCTAACCGATGTGGGATCTCACACTGTTCACCTCCCTTAGGGCCCTGCCCTCTTTGGGGTCCAGCCTAACTATCACAATGGTTCGGGTACCGACTCTGATACCACCTGTAACAACCCAAATCACCTGCTTACAGATATTGTCTGCTTTGGGCCTTGGCCCAGCCAAATCCTCACGGTTTTGCTTCTCTCAAGGCCTTCCCAAGAAGTCAACCATCCCAGAACTACTCTCACCCAATCACATTTAACCTCGAAATTCCGATGGGATCTGGTCCATTAGGCCATGAAAAACGTGTCTGTAAGAGAAAGGTATTTGTACCCTTATAAGGTGTAATTCGTTCCCCTCTCCAACCGATGTGGGATCTCACACTCTCCACCCCTTAGGGCCCAGCCCTCTTTGGGGTCCAGCCTAGCTGGTACAACAGTTTAGGTACTAGCTCTGATACCACTTGTAACATCCCAGATCACCCGTTTACAAATATTGTCCGCTTTGGACCTTGGGTCAGCCAAGCCCTTACAGTTTTGCTTTTCCCAAGGCCTTCCCTAGAGGTCACTTATCTTATAACTACTCTCATCCAAGCACATTTAACCTCGAATTTTTGGTGGGATCCAGTACATTAAACCATGGAAAATGCCTCTGTAAGGGAGAGGTATCTGTACTCTTATAAGGCATACTTCGTTCCCCTCTCTAACTGATGTGAGATCTCACAGTTATTCTGCAACGTAAAAGCTGCACAAATTATTCTATTTTGATCTATCAATGAATACTTAGGCATTTTCACTAATATCTTCCATCAAGCTTGAAGAACATTGAAAGCCCTCTCAGTACAACTTGTCAATGATGAATGAGCTCGATTAAAAACTTATCGAGATCCCTTTGGATTTGCACCACGAAACTCCAATTGATGATACCTTGTCTTTGGGTAAGGTGTTAAATATCCTTCTCTTTTCAGATAGCCTTTATCAACTAAGTAATATTTACTTGACGGTTCATAGAGGCAAGATAATTAGTATGAATGATATCATAAAAAATATAAATCATGAATAACAAATCCTACAAATCTTAAAATTACCTATCGGTGGTTTTGAAATTTTGATTCTCGAATTACGAATTATATCAAAAAATACAAAAATAATGTATTGATCCCTCCTAACCCACTAAAATATGCGTAAATAGTAAGTCAAAGTCGCATACTGCCAATATTTTTGTAATCATTATTCCTTTCCATCGTTTATATCGCATTTGATCCTCCTCTGCATCAATTACCACCATATATATACCATCACTACCTTCAATGCAATCCTAATATAAAGGAATAATCATAAGATTATAAAACAACCTTTTTCAACGAAAAATGTAATGAAGGGGGAGGAGGAACATATTCAATTACCTTAAAATGTGGCATAATCTAGCATCATTGGCAATTTATAGTGAAATCTCCTTAAATTCAGGATCTTTTAGTATGAATATATCCCTTAAAATTTCTTCTATGACACTAAAAAATTCAATAAAAACTCTACTTATAGTTTCACCATAATGTTGGAAGCAATTTGAGGTATCCCTCTTAGGGGCACCTTTACTTAGGACATGCACGAAAAAACCTACTTTCTCAAAAATTCAAATCCTATCCGAAGGTCTCAAACCATAATTGTTTTCCAAAACTATGCATAATTGATGAAATGTATTTTGATTAATCCTAAATGTATTAAAACATCGTTTTTCATGACCATTCAATAATTCATTCATCTGTAATTCTTCTATTTGATAGGAAGTCATGCATGGTTCCTTATATATATGGTTTAAAAAATGCACACCCATATAACATGCTACATAAGTCATCGAATCCCAAAACTCAATCTTATTGTCCAAAAATTGCTTAATTTGCAGAAGTTGCATAATTTGCATAACATTATCATCCATATCTACAAATCAGCAGGTAAAATTATATTTTAAATAAATAAAATTATATTCTAAATAAACAAGACACTTATATGTCTAAATATAAAGAAATAAATAATATAACACGTAATAAAATTATAGATTACCAATAAGATAACATAATATAAAAAAAAGTAAGTTAACCAAGTTTACAATGTCTCAAAACACACCATATCAACATAAGTGCACAAATCATAAGAACAATAAACTAAACATAATAATGCATATAAACTATGTTTAACATTTTTTATGCTTCCCATGCTCATACATAAACTTTATATATTCAAATCTCTCTGTGTCATCTGGTAAATTGAAAAAAAATGGACCTTCTTTGCAGATATTCATCAACATGCAAGCAAAGTAAAATTTAGGAGTACCAGTCTCTAAACCAGAAAAAATACATAGTTTTCTCAAAGCATTTGTAACATCATGATGTGATGCACTAGCACCAGTACTCTATGATACACTAATAGTTATCGTGTTCAACATATTCGTAATGAAAGCATTCATCTCCATTGTTGCACTCTATCTCTCCAAAAGCCTTTTCATCTTATTTTTTCACTCCCTTCATCATGCGTAGCTTGATGGGTAGCATTAGGGGTAGATGCAGTGGTCGGGGTAAGTCCTTTCCACACCTCTTCCCAATCACCAATCACACGGTAATTGTTTAAACCACTAGTCTCATCCATATTCTCATAATTATAAGGTGAAGAAGGTACATACACTTCCTCAACTTCTCTTTGTCCTTATGGAGGGTCAACATAGCACAAAATGTAATCTTTTCTCAAGCCAAACATCTAAAAAGTATATCTAACTTACATTCAACTCAGGTTCAAGCCTTTCCTTTTTAAATGTTTTAAAATTGATGTTCTCCTATAAAAAAATAAATTAATTAAATGTAAATTATTTAACTAAATATTTAGCATTAAATTAAAGGAAAATAACTTAAAATAGGGGAAACAAGCTAACCTTAATCTTCAAAGTCCACCACTCCTCACTGGCACTGATTGTTTCTTTGTCATAGTTCCATTTTAATCTCGTTTCTTTCCCTTTCAACTATTTTCAAAGACCCCATCTAACTCTCATCCAATCAAACTTATTTTAAGTTTATTTTTATCCCATGATAAGTCGGTCGCTTTGTGAAATTCTTCCTCCACCTTCTTTTATAATAACCTTTGACAAATAATTCTACCACACTTTCCCTTACTCTTTTGAATATATTGGTTAGAAATGTCACAAAAGATAAGAAGTGTCTTTTTGTCCTATGAACCCTACCTATATCATCCCCCCTTTAACTTTCTCCTTTGTTTCCTCTTTAGGATGGTGTCATCTGACCATAAAATATGAGTGAAGATTATATACTAGTTAGTCAATTTGCAATGTTGTCTATCGTCAAGTGTATGTTTCTAATAATATTATTTCTTTTATCATCATATAATATTTGAATAAATAATCAAATATTTCTGTCTATTTGTTAATAATCTTATTGAAAAAGGAACATTTTTCGTCCATCTGTTGATAGTGGAGTACAACTTTAGTTCTATTCTTTAAGATTCTATAAATATGATCAATATGTTTTTATTCTAACCAAGACTCCAAGCGGTGGAAATCTCTTTTAGAACTTTAATATTTTTTTCTTTTTAACTTTCATTTAAATCCTTTTTAGCGTAATTTAAAAAATTAGGTTTTATGTGGAACTTAGATGATTAAAAAAACTTTCTCTTTTCTATTTATTAATGAAATTTTAATTTTAAAGATTCATAAAAAAAACACAACATCTAACGTAGCCCTCCAATACAAGTTCACTGAATAGGCTTACAGGAAAAACTAAATTGTCAAAATGTAAAGATTATTGTTTTTTATCATTATACTACTACTTCTTTAATTGAGTTTTTATAAAACCTTTTGAACCCCTTAACATAGTAATGAGAAGCAAAACGAAATTCTGCACAAAAATTAAATATTTATTATTATAATCACTAGGTAAACACCAATTCAAGTGTCAATGCATGGTTACTATGCATAGTGCATAATACATGGTGCACAGTGCACAATGGTTATGATTACAATGCATAACACATTATAAAACTATTAAAACTCAGTACATAAGCGCTTTTTTCCTTTATTTTTTATTTCTTCTTTCAATCTCCTGTAGGCACTATCAAAATCACAATCCTCCAACTTACATCAATCGATCCCTCTTTATTCATTCTATTTCTACAACATATCAAATAAGAGAAGCCACGCTACCTAATGAAAACTGCTAGCATGCAAAGAAGAAAGAGAATAATAGGTGACAAAGAAAAGAAACAACTAATGATGGTGACTAATAGGTGACAGAGAAGGCAATATACCATAATCATTTTTATTCCTTTAAACACAACAAAAATATGCTGGTGAGAAAGGGGAAAGGGAGAGGATAAACTTATTATAGAAGATGTTAGTAGTTGGAATCTAATCAACGCACTGTTGAAACGTTCTTCACTCTGCGTATCAGTGAAGTTTTGGGAGGGTTTTTCATATCAGTGTGTTGTAACCTTCTACTCTCTGCGTAGCATTGTGTTGAGCTTTTCCATTTTAAAGGTGAAAAAGAGATGGTCGAGTAGTTGTGAATAATAAATGGAGTTAAATTCAATAAGCTTTCGAAAGTAACAAGCAGTATATATAAAGAGTATATTTTGGGTTATAACTACACTCTACAGGAACAAATCGATAAACAAAGAAATGAATACAACTTTCTACAAGTAATATATAGTGATAAACAAACGGAGTTCACAATTCACCGACATTAATGACACCTGTAATATACTTAGCTTGAGACTTAGTCAAAATTGCAGCAAATCTAAAAAACCCATGCTTATACTGTAGAGAATCAATTCTTTGACAACTTCTTTACTGTCACCAAAAAGAATAAAACTTCAGCCACTAACATTCAATTTATGAACCATTACCATCTTCACAACTCACCATATTTGTCTCTACTTAATAAAATAATATATATTATCTTAAGACATAAATATTCATTTATTTTTTCAAATTCCTTTTGTGGAATGGAAATGGTCTACTGAGCAGGTGGATTTCTTAAACTCCAATTCTTAGAAAATTGTGAACTAGATACTTTAGAGGAATGGAGAGTTGAGCTTAGAGCTTTTCCAAGCTTGCTAAGCACATGAGTTTAAAAGAATGGTTGTTGCATAATCTTTTGGATGAATTTATACATCTCGAGTCTAGCTGACGAATTAAAAATTTAGTTTGAATTGTGCCACAGTAACATGCTAGCATAATTGAAACTACACGCATGGCTTCGCACAACAAATTTAAAGGGCGAAAGTAATAGTATGGCTTCATTCATACACGGTTTCGTTGATGGCTTCGTTCAGGCATGTCTTCTTTAGTTGCAAAGAAACATAAGTAATAATAATAACTTAAAGTGTGCAATCGACTTTTTCTATATTACATTTTTAGCTGCAGAGCAAAACGCTACTACATCGGAGCTTTTTCAAAACCAGTTGATTGAGTTTAATCAGCTAGCCTAATCAACTATTTACCAAACATTTCCATCGGCTATTTGATATGGTCAAACAGAGAAACCATTCAATCCACCAAGATTTGACTGATAAGTTATTTATCAAATAGGGCCAAAGTTTACCTATTATGGGAAACCTGTAACATCCCACCCCCGACAGAAAGGGTAGAATAGTAATTTGGAAAGGGGGTGAGAGTGATTAGAACTGATTGAAAAATTTTCATGTATACTTTTATTTGTAAACAGTGAAATTTTGCACATAAAAAATAACTGTACATGCATTCATGACATTTTCCGGTATTTGTGCCTAAATGAAATTTTGTTGTGGATAACATGGTATTTGTGTTTAAAAAATTAATTGGAGTGATTCCTTGTGTGTTTTACATTTTAGAGGAATTTTAGAAATTTTCTGGAATTTTTCGAGAAAAATTTTCGGACCGAAAAAATTGTCAAGTGGCGAACCGACTGGTTTTCAGTACCGAAATTTCTGTCAAACGATAATGGAATATTGAGTACATTAATTTAGGATCGAAATTGGGACCCTTGAAAATGAATTAAAGATAGAATTTTCTATTAGGATTATTTGATTAAAGCTTTTTAATTGAACTTTTGTCTTTTTCTTCTCATTGGACAAGTGTAGTGGTGACTCATCTTCAATACATTTAATGCTTGCT
>JANKYE010000004.1:11929935-11947711 GCA_032467995.1 Erythroxylum dillonii
TCTTATTAATATGTTAAATTTTAGGTATGTTTATCTTTTAATATCCAAAAAGAAAATTTATAGAGTTTTTATACATTAAGTATATATATATAATCAAATTTAAAAGAAAACTTAAGTCAAAAAATGAAAAAAAATCATATATAAATGTCAATTATAATTAACTTTAGGATTATTAAGCACGCTTACCATTAAAACATTAACAAAGTAACATTATTAATACATAATTCTTTAATCTACACTTGTTGCGTCGACTTAAAGGTTTAGTCACCAAAAGTTCACGTTTGGCGACAAATTATGCATTTTGTCTCGAAAAGTTCGAATACTTACCAACGTTTTAGGTTGTCATTGCCAAAGGGTTAATTTTTGGCGATGATATGAGTAAACCGTCGCAAAATTGACCATTTTTAGCTACAACTAAAAATCATCACTAAATAATCCACTTTTCCAACTATTTACTTTAACGTCGCTAAATTTGAGACTTTGGACTACGAAATGAAATATTATTAATGAGCACCCCCTAAATCAATGATTCTCATTCCTCCCAATTACTAGGGGAATGGAGGATTGCCAAGAAGTGGGTAATGAAAATATTACCCCTTCAATGAGAGTTTGATACCAAACATAAGTTTTCATTCCATTCCTATACATTTTTTTCCGTTACCCCCAACCAAGCACCCCCTAAAACTCTACATTTGGCAACGATTTACAATTCGTCACTAAGAAAATGTAGCAAATAGGCTATTATGTTATAGTGCTAATTCACAATGATTCTGATAACCTTATTAATCCAATATTAGGTAATAAATAATTATGATATATGTGCAATTGAAAAAGAAATAGTTTTTGTCTTTAGAGGGGATTGAATTAGTGGTGGAAAGCCCTAAGCGTATCCATTTTCTGGAGGTCAAGAGTTCTATCATGTGATTTGTAAATTATTAAGCTCAACCAATAAATAAACTAGAGAAAATGAAAATAAAATTACAAAACCATAAACAAAAATGACATGAAATAGGGCTAAATTTTACGAAAGAAGCTTTATCTGAAATCATTCATTAACTCTATATAGTTTAGAAGTTCCTAAAAAATGTCTCGATGACATAGATAACGATACAGAGCGGTGGATGATAGGGAGTGTGACACTGACACAAAGCACAGCTGTTGACTCCCAAGACTTGGAAACCTAGCCCAGCACGAAATGCAATCGACTTCTGGCTATAAATTACACTGTTGCTCTATGCTTAATTAGCCCACATAATAAGCAAAAATGAATTAACCTTGATTATGTGATTTTTGGATTTGAACCCCATTTTCTTCCTAAGCATTGAAATTTTAGTGGAGTCTTGTTTTTTTAAAATTAAAAATATTGAGTTAAAAAAACTGAAGAATTTACGGATATTGTATTTTTCACGTGTTAATATGCCAATCATTAAAATAAAAAAATAGATTATCTCAAATTCAGGCACCAATAGTGTAACAAATAGCTATTAAAAATCACTTATACCACATACTGAAACTCTGTAGGAGAAACTTTGCTTCTTTTAGAAGGAAGAAAGCTTCATTATTAGCCGTTCTGTCATTTTCATGCCTGGACCATTCTAATTTATGCCAAAGTTTAGCTTTACCTTTAGGAGCTTTCTGACACTGTTTATCAAGAACGTGCTTTTTCCTAAGAAAGGAGTCAATCTCCTAATAAAACTGGGAATTAATCTAATTCCCTGGTTGAAGTTTTAGACATGGAAATTGTTTCCTATTATGTATATTGAACAGCTGTCCGTGTATTGAAATTTGCGTGCTTGACTCAAGTTAATCAATTTCAGTTGCAAGTTGGGTATTTAATGGAGTGATTAGTTTGCGACGAATTCGTGTTATGTCAGTAAACCTAAATTTAAGGGTCAAACTCCAAGAGATTAAATTAATCCAACATTAATTTTATCAATCCAACTTATAATGACTATCTTAACACATGCAACCACTTACAGCTGCCGTCGTAAGATCTAAAGATGGAAATATATATATAAATAGAAATGCATCAATTCAAAGTTTTGTATCTCACTCTTAACAAGTGGTCAAAGTGTTATTTATTTAGGATATGGAGTTTTAAAGAGCTGGTCCTATGCCAATTAATTCGAAGTTAAGTTATCTACGATTAACCAGTCTTGTTCATAAACCTAATTCCATAAAAAAGATTAGTTAAGGGATACGCCCTAGTTCCATTTGTACGATTTGCGCTGTCTAATGAAATGTGCCTGTTACCATCACAATACCGGACGACAGCCGACACAAAATTACCTCAAAAGAAAAAATATCAAAAAATGATCAATACTCTCTAGTTATTACCGAATAGGACCAGTCAAAAGCTGACACGCGCACAAGCAAAACCAGCACATGACCCTTCCCCATTGGCTTTTGTAGTCAACTGTGAAGACCGACCTTACCCAGTTAATCTTCACCCTAAAACCCTGGTAATTTATTAAATCTCTGAGTCTCAGGTCAGAATTAGACAATCAGATCGATGTTTCCAATTTTGCCACCAGTTGTCCGAAAAAAAAAACAGAGAAAAAGAAAAACATATATTTTTTTAACAACCGACTAAAACGACAAACAGCGAGAGAGTCCAAAGCATAAAACGCCACAGAAGACCCTCTCGTTTACTTCGTCCAACACCACGTCCTAGAAGATACTTTCGAAATGTTTCCTTTCTCGCATAAAATTTTTCCTTCAATTTCCCTCCCCTCTCGTTGCTTCTTTCTCTTGCCTGCAGATTCCCACTAGCCTTACAGGTGCTTTCCTATATCCCAACATCATTCTTCGCTACTACTTTCACATTCTACTTCACATTCTGAGCAGTTCTTTTTTTTTTTTTGCTGCTAACTGCTCCTATGCTGCTCTGCTTTGTAATTTCAGGTTTCGGTTTTGTGGTTTGGATAATTCTTCAGGTGCCTCCCTTTGTTTGATTTCCCTTTTTCTGATCGTGCTCGGATCTGTTTTCCGGTTTCTGTTTTTTATCCTTTTCTTGGAGTTTCTGAGAATTGTGTCTTAGTTTCTGAGATAACTTCGAAATGCAAACAAAAAATGAGAGCTTTGTAGGATCTTCTTTTCTAATTTATCATGTTTTTATCTGGAAGTTGTAAAACTAACGAACTTGCATGTGATGTACTTCAATGTGTGAAGGTGAGCCAATTTTCTTTTCTTTTCACGCTTTTTCTTGGCAACCAATCAGAATATCAACAGTGCACGCGTTTTAGGTCTCTAGATGTGCGTGGATTGATCCTTTTTTCCCCCCTTTCCCTTCATCTTTATTAGTTTCGTGTCAATGACGGCGTGTTGACTGTTATTTTGGTCAAAGATATAGCCAGGAACAACTTTCAGTGTTTGCGTATAAAATCCAAATTAAATAAGAACGCGATTTATTGGACAAGTTTGTGTAAACTAACTGTGAGAATTGGAAAGCAGACAAAGTTATGAATTTACTGGATGAGAAAGTACGTAATTGACAATTATGTTTGAGAAGTCAATTTAGGGATCAAATGTTGTTTCTTTCTTTGGTTTAATTTAAAAATATTGTTTTTAGTTCTTTTTTTTACGTAAAATTGAATGATTACCTGCACCAGAAGCTTTGGTGATCTAACATTTGGTCATTGTCCTAATACAGCATTCATTTGATTGCTTTCAAGGTCTTCTAGTTCATGAAGTCATTATTTTGATTTCGTATAAGCTTTTTATTGATCATATAGTCCCAAGTGGATGTTATACAGCCACCAAAAGTTGAAAGATTAACTACTTCCATTAATTTGAGTTAGTGATGAGCTAGATTGTACATTGACTTATATTATTATCTATAGAGTTTTGTTCAATTATACTTTTGTTGGTCATAATGTCAGTTTTGGACTTTCAAATGGAAAGGACACTCTGATCCTCGATTGTGCTTTATACATCTGTTTTCCTTTGGATGAACTTGATATGGCTAGTTAAAGTTTTAAGATGGTCATACTCAAGAAATGCTTCTCTTGCTGTGCCTAACTAGCATAAAGTAGTATTGGTTTAGTTGATCATCAGCAGAATCCTCTGTGTAGCTAAGATTAACTACATATACATGGACTATGAATTTTCACTTCAAATTATTTCATTAAATTTATAATTTACCTTTTTGCAGATTTACAGGCTTGATATCTTGACTTGGCTTGACAGTCTTGTGTGAGACATTCAAGAGGAAGGTTCTTCCTTGAAGGAGCAATGAGTTACTGAGCATGTGGCCATTAATGGTCAGCCCAGTAACGAATGTCTGCATACTTAATAGTTGACTTAAACGGAAATCTAATGAGGAAGGATCACATCTCAAACCAGCATATATTCAAATGATAATTCCAGATTTCCACATCTGAGTCTGGTTTAAATAGCAAAATACAACGACAGAGTGCCCTGGATAAATCAAGTATTTCCTCTTTTTCAGAGCCTTCTGTGGGCATGGTTTAGAGAAACTACTCTCGAGAGACTTGTCTTCTGCTCTGTTTTTTAGGAAAGCAAACTGCATCGAAGACAATTCATGTAATCAGCATAATGAAGAAATGGTATGGTGGTGTAGTCGTTGTGTCCTTGTTTATGTTGCTGATCCTGAGGTATTCTCTTATGAAAAATCCTATTGGAGAAAGTTACCTTACAAACCCTTTTTCCAATGTTAGTAATCCTCTTGAATGGGTACAAAGTACACTTCCGCCTGCTCTTCAAAATCCAGAGAAATCTTCTCAAGTTATTTCCACTGATACCATTGTCTTTGATATGTTTACTCGGAGGAATATTTCCAATGCAGAGAAAATATCTTTGCAGACATGGTATCTTGTGAAACACTTGGTTGATCGTGCCCAGGTCTTACCAAATGGATTAGAAGCCATGAAAGAAGCTGGAAATGCATGGAATAACCTTATGGCTTCAGTTGAGGCAGAAAAGGTTGGTCATGGAAATGAAAGCTCAAATAGAAGAGGAAAAGAGAAGCAATGCCCTCACTTTCTTAACAAAATGAATGCAACTGAAATTGAAAATACAGGTTTTAAGTTGCGGCTTCCTTGCGGCTTAACTCAGAGTTCTTCCATCACAATTATTGGCATTCCAGATGGCCTTCTTGGTAATTTTCGGATTGACTTAACTGGAGAAGCACTTCCAGGAGAGCCTGATCCACCCATTATTTTGCACTACAATGTTAGGCTTCATGGGGATAAGATTACTGAAGATCCAGTAATAGTGCAGAACACCTGGACTATAGCTCATGATTGGGGTGAAGAAGAGCGCTGTCCACCTCCTGATCCTGCAAAAAATAAGAAAGGTACAAAATTCAGACGACCTTTTGATGTAGTGCAACATAGATCTTATGATACGCTCTTGGATTTAACGTCGATGGCACAGTGCGTCTCAAATGAAAATCATGATCAATTTTCATGGATAAATTTGTGTAATGTTACACATTTTTATAGGCTTTTCTTCTGTTAGAGTTTGGGACCAATTAGACCAACTCTGTTATCTAATATATCAAAGTTTGTAAGGAACCTTCTTTCTACACTTCACCTTCAAAACTCTTCATAGGCAATCGATGATAATACCTTGCTATTTGACATTTGCAATGCATATTGTGAAGGTCATTATTTATGATGATTAGAAGCTTTGAATGACCTTTCATTTTATTTATGTATTCAGCCTGTAATTTTAATTGAGTTCTTAGTTCTGCAAATTGGCAATCTTATGTCAGTGGACGAGTTGGAACAGTGTAACAAGAATGTGGGCAGAAATGACACTCAGATGGCTGGCAAGCATTCTGAAGGTTCAAGGAGGTCTACGATGGTTCAGGAAGGATATAAAACCAGAAGATACTTTCCTTTTATTCAAGGCCATTTATTTGTTGCAACACTTAGAGTTGGTTTGGAGGGAATCCAGATGACAGTTGATGGAAAGCACATAACATCTTTTGCACACCGTGAAGTACTTTCTTCACTTGCGTTGCAGGAAATTGTGGATCAACTTTTTTGTATCCTTGAATTTAATTGCTTTCTTATATGTGCAGACTTTGGAGCCTTGGCTGGTTAGTGAAGTTAGGATATCTGGAGACCTGAAGCTGATATCGACTGTTGCTAGTGGTCTTCCAACATCAGAGGATTCAGAGCATGCAGTTGACTTAGAAGCACTGAAATCGTCTCCTCTCTCTCCAAACAGTGCACTGGATCTCTTTATTGGTGTTTTCTCTACAGCAAACAACTTCAAACGTAGAATGGCTGTTCGAAGAACATGGATGCAGTATGCTGAAGTGCGGTCAGGGGCAGTTGCTGTTCGGTTCTTTGTTGGTTTGGTGAGCTTAACTTGCAAATTCTTTATGAATTTTAGTATGGAAAAGACAAACAAATTTAAACGAAGTGGATTTCTCTTGTTTGATAGTGTAATCATGATTGAATTGGTTTTCCAATCGAATGCATATATTTATGGCAATAGATTGAAATTTCCAGCCCATGTTTGGTTGCGTCAATTCTGAATTCTATATATCTGGCAAATTATGGTTAGTGACTGTTAATAACTGATTACATGTAACTAAAGTCTAAGGTCCCACATTGAAGAATAAAGACCCTTCATTTGTGTCCTCTTATTTATAGTTAGTGACTGTTAATAACTGATAACATGTAACTAAAGTCTAAGGTCACACATTGAAGAATAAAGAACCTTCATTTGTGTCCTCTTATTTCAGGTTATTTACACTGTCTAGTTCTATTGCAGCACAAGAATCAATTAGTTAACGAGGAATTATGGAATGAAGCAAGGACATATGGGGACATACAGCTAATGCCTTTTGTTGATTACTACAATCTCATCACTTGGAAAACCTTAGCCATCTGCATATTTGGGGTAAAATGTTGTTTCTTCTTCAAGATATTAGACGGTTGGACCTTCACCTACTGACCTCATTTCTTGAACAGACAGAAGTTGCATCGGCAAAATATGTCATGAAGACTGATGACGATGCATTTGTTCGTGTTGATGAAGTGGTATCTTCTTTGAAGAGGATAAAAGTCAATCATGGCTTGCTTTATGGACTTATCAATTCTGATTCCCGACCTCATCGAAATCCTGATAGCAAGTGGTATATTAGCAATGAGGTAATACTTTTCAGTTTACACCATCTGGTTCAACTGTCACCTATAATTTACCAATTTCTTTGAATTAAAATGATGTGTCCAACTTGAGGCAATCATTCTAGAACACTGTGCTTTTCCTAAGGCATCAAAGAAGGCAAAGATAATTGACACTAGAGTCGGCAACAATATGTGCTCAGAAATATGACTCACATGTAAACACATCTAACTTGCGATTAACTTGATTGAAAATGTAACTAAAATATTGCAAGGCCTGCAAATTTCTGCTTGGTTTATTTCAGTTACAAGTTTAGATGTGCAGAAAGTGACCTCTTTCCTATATCAGCCTTGGTTATTCCCTCTCGTTTGGACAGTCTCTTTATCTCTTCTCCTTTGGCTGTGTTGAAAATAGGAATGGCCTGAAGCAAAATATCCCCCGTGGGCACATGGTCCTGGTTATGTGGTGTCCCGCGACATAGCTGAGACAGTTTACAAGAAACACAAAGGAGGGATCTTGAAGGTAATTTTCCACGAAGAACAATTATTAACATAGATATTTATTCACAATGTGAATCTGTGAAAGCATGCACTCAACTCTGCATTTCTCAACTTGAAAGTCCATGAACTCTGAATATGGCAGATGTTTAAGCTGGAAGATGTAGCAATGGGCATATGGATTGCAGACATGCAGAAGGAGGGCTTAAAAGTTAGTTATGAGAAGGACGACAGAATCCATAATCAAGGATGCAAGGATGGATACATGATTGCACACTATCAAAGCCCGAGGGAGATGCTTTGTCTCTGGCAGAAAATTCAAGAAGGAGCTGGAGCTAAATGCTGTGGTGATTAATAGACTTAAGTTAATCGAATAGATTCTTGAGGTTCTTGAAGAACCTATCTCCTTAACCCAAACAATGTGAGATTTTCATCACTCGGAGATGGTAAGCATTTTTTGATAGGAGTAGGTGTTACCGTCATTGAATGCAACTTAACGGAGGTGATCAACTGCTGTGATACTAGGTAAAGAGATGGCCATACTTTGGTGTACAGTTATCTATTAATAGTTTATACGTGCTATCTTGTACGTGGCTTAGCTGTATACTGTACATGTAATTCTTTGTACTTTTTAATGTATTTTGCCTTTTCAATCAATATCTGTGGTTTCTTTTCTTTCAGTTTCACCTTTTGCTGATAATGAACTTTGGGGGTGACAATGAACTTCTGACTATCAACATTATGTACATTTTGAGGTCCGATATAATCCAACGGTAAGACGAGCAGTGGAATAACTGATGTAACCACATTTTGGAAGTTAACGAATTGTCTTCTTTCTCCCTCTTTAAAACTATTTACATTTCAACATTGAAAAGCCTTAGAGAGTCTTCCATATTCCTTCGCTTCTCCAAATTGCCCAAATATTTTAGTGTCCAATTTGTACTGCAAACTACATGAAACTGTCACCGGTTGCAGTCCTAGTTCTGGAGGATGCTGTGGAGTGGTAACAAATCCTAGAGGACTGTGTTCTTTACGAATATGTATTTACTGGTTTTTGTTAAAAGAGAATTGCAAATCCCACTATCCACAATTCGGAACTTTCGTGCTTGTTTCCCACCATAACGCTGCCTACAATGGTAACCCCTCACTAGATGCTTCTCACGACACACCATCAGCCTATCCTAGCTGCCGCCGTTAATTACTTCTTCTTGCCAATCAGATGTGACATTGCTACTAACATCAACCAGGCTAACCACTCTTTCTCCATGGCACCAGCAGTCTACAGCGATGTCCCCATGCCGCCATTTTCTCACGCCAAACTGTCGACAGTTCGTCTCAAAGATTCTCCCACAACCACAAAATCCACCAAATATTAGCCATCAATCAAAAAATAGAACAATTTCTAAGCTGCAGAAGCATCCATATGGCTTTCTAAAACCCTTACTAAAAACGCAGAAAACATTTAATATGCTATATTTTAAATATGTTGCAATTGTATAGAAACAAGAAGATTTCTTGTTTGTTTGATGGCATGTCATATAAGAAATCGTTAGTTTGAATCAAATCTAATTTAATCACCAAGGCTTAAGGCTTAAGGCTTAAGCCTCGGGGCCTATTGGATCCTATGACTTAGGTCTTTTTAAGTAGTCATCCTTTTGTTAATTACAGTCATTCTAACGAGAGAATCAGTTCCTTTTAAAAAGAAGATTTTAATAAAATCTGAATGGTTGAAAGATATATATATATATTGCCTTTTTTGTTAGGAATGTTTTTTTAATTGTTTATAAATTTTTCTTAGTCTATTAGGCTTATGCGAATATGTGCATTACATTGATATATTCTAATAGGTGTTTCATGTATAATTTTACCATAATAAATAATATTTTTTCTATTAATTAGATTTTTAAATGGATGGTGTGTAATATCTTGCCCATCTTTTAAATTTAATTGTGTTTTTGAGATTTGTTTTTGTTTTTCTTGAGATAATAGAGTATTAATATGAAAAACTCCGATTAATTCAGTTAATTCTAAAGTATCGGCTTTTCAGATTTCAAAATTAGGGTGGCTATGTTAACAATCAAATAATCTTTGATTAGGTAGTATAAGGATTTATGGACATTCATATGAACTTTTTAGATTTAAGTTGAATCTAATTTTATATTAGGTTAGGGTTTTTAGAGTGTGTAACTTTTACGTTTCAATTCCGTAATTATCAAATAATTTTAATCTCATTACAGAATTAAAGCTGACTCTGATACTACTATTGAAAATAGAGGTAAAATTTTATTTCCTACATAGTAAAATAAACACAAATCCTTTTTTCATTTGATTTTTCAAAAGCCAATACTACTTTAAATTGTATCATATGATTAACATATAAAATATAACAAAGTAATTATAATAATTCATATTCTAAAGCTTTATATTTTTCTTGCCATTTCCTTTGATCTGGTTCATCTCAATCATAGTTGCATACATGTTTCATCCCTAACATTATCCACATAACAAATTGATAGAACTTTACAAATGTTATAAAAAAAGTTATGCAAGAAGTGCTAACTCTTTTGGAGCCTAAAGTTATTTATAATATGATTTTGAATATTTTTGGTAATTTAATTAAAAATTTTAATTTCAAATAAATTTAAGTTATAATTACTATTTAACCTAATTAAATACCAATTATGTTGAAATAAAGTCTAATATCTCATATTGATTTTTATTTATTAAATATCTCATTTAATCATAAAATTTTTCAAACTTTACAATCAAGTGTAACTTGATTCAAACACATTTTTTCTCTTCAACTTATTCATTGTATGTAACCCATTAGTTTTCTAAATTTGTTGGGAATGAATATAAATTATAACCCTAAATTATTTTTAGGATTAGATAAATTAAACTCCTTCAACTTATGTTTAATTTTCTAATTAAATTATTAATATTCATTTATCGAAATTAGTATTTAGTAACGCATTATAACTACCTAAATATTTAAGAATATTACAATAGTTTTAACTAATCTTTCTATATATGATTTTTTATATAACTGAATCGTTTTCATCATACAATGTTCTAATTATATATAAAGCATGAAATTAATGTTTACTTTATTTAAGTCCAATCACGCTAGTTTTCTATCATTAGTAATTGATCCAATTAATGATATATAAAAATATTTTTAAAATGCCATTTTACCTTAGTCAATAATTTTTCAAATCAATATTACTTCAAAATAGTAAAACATTATCTTAAATCACTTTAGGGTGATGAATCATATATTTATCGTTAAATTATCGTAGTATAGTCATGCTATAGCTAATGACTACCGATTAAGTTAGCTTTGACTAATATAAGTCATAAGTAGTTTCAAGACATAATAATCCCTACATGAGATACTTTAAAAATCTCAAGTTATAAAGAATACTTATACAATCACATATTAAGAATTTTCGTAGACATATAAACAATATTCTAACTAGAATTCTCAAATGAAACCAGTTTAGAGCAATTGTTCTTTAACAATCACCTATATATTTGTTTAAGTATTTATGTCCTAAATAGAATTATCATATAAAGCTAGTTTAGTAAACTTATTCTTTAATAATCACCTGTACATTTGATTAAGTTTTTTATATACTTTAGTCCAAGAAATCAATTACTTCATAGAAAAGAAATATAATATATTAGTCTTTTTACACTCTATTAATGTAAGGGTTATATTTAAAGATATTACATAAATAATATAAGAATTTCATAATCATGGTCTTATCATAATTTAATTTACAATGTACATTTATTTTATGGATGCTATCATATACATTTAAATATGAAAAAGATGGAGAATGTATTTAAACAATTATATTATTAAACTACTACTAATTAGTTGACTATAAGACGTACACCAAAAGTTTGTATGAGATATTAAGTTTGCCATAAATAAGGCATATCTTATGGTTAATTTAGCGTGTCCCCATAGTTATGTGAAATTTATACTTTATCATAATAAATCTTACAAGTTTGTTTTAAAAATAAGAGTGAAGATTAAACTTATAAAAAATTTAAGATTTAAACAATTCAAATAATATTAAAACATCTTTAATCGAATAAAATAAAGAATTTAAAATATAATTAAAAAAGATTCTTAAAAAATTTTAAGGTTTAATTAAAAAAAAGACTGTTAATTAAAATTTTCAATTAGGCCTAAAAACATAATCTAGCTTACGCTGTCCTAGTAAAATGCATTTACACGAAGAAGAAGCTTTCCAAAGATTTTCACACTAGCGATAGAAAATCATGTTGATTTCCTGCGGAAAGATCTGTCTGGCAAGAATCCATGGTGAGAAATGGGAATTTCAAAAGCTTTCATTCTTTCCCCTCGAGCAAAACCATTGCGGTCATAAAATACTTCATCGATGTTAAGCTCAATACAAGCCTTAACAAGCTCTTCACCGACACGCTCAGCAGCTTCCTATGAACGCAAGAAATGCCAATTGAGATACAGATTTCGAAGCAGGTCACCCAAAATGAACAGAACAAACTATCCGTTAAGTTATAGCTCAGCAACCCCCATTGACACCGTGACCAAAAGAATAGACTTGATAAACAACTTACAGCAATGCTGCAAGGCTGATCACCATGGATGGATTTTTGCAGAGTGCTTCCATAGAATAAACACTTCTTATTTTGGTCATCTACCACCGTAGCGTATAACTGCTTAGTTGAACAGAAAACTGACAACCTTGGCTTTGTAGGAGTGCCGTTAAACTAGTGCAATCATTTGAACATCACTTTTGAAAATCAACCAGTAAGCAAACAAACAGTCAAAACAGTAATTTCAAGAATTATGTACCGACCCCTTAAAAGATAAATCAACTAAATGAATGAAATTAATTTGAATGGCGCAATGATATCATCCAGTCATTCAATCATGAGTGCGATCAAAAGCCAACTGACCAGTGTCAGTTCAGTTTCTTGGTAGGAGCAATGACGATTTTAATAAATTTATTTCCTGTTCGTATCTAGCATTTTCCAAGTCCACCTAAAACAAAAACCAACATCAAGCTCTTTATCAAGTGGAATGTCTATAATTGGTTGATCAGAGAGAATTAGTATATTTCTACCGTTCAAACCCTCCAGACGATACTACTTTCTTTATACATGGACAGGACAGCCACAAGTTGAGCATACTTATCCTTAATTACAAAAAACCACGTTGTTTGCTTTCAGGAATAAGACCCACAAAATTTCCACCTACAAACAAATGGCAGATTCTTCTGAAATTAATGATTAAGGGTACCTTCTTCAGCCTTCTTCTATTTAAAGTTTTTGCACTTTCCTTTCGAGTAATGTTCTTTGATTTTGCCACTATCGTAGACATACGTAAATCTGCAATGGAATTGAGGGATTTACATACTATAACAACCATATGTTGGATCAACATACGCAATAACAATAACTTTTGAACTTCAAGCATAAGCCCAGGAAAAATCAAACAAATTCTTCCTTTCTTCACATAAATTGAAGCGAACAGTTTCCATCAAGTAACCAGCACATATCTAGTAAAACTCAAAGCCGTTGAATTTGAAACACTTACTCAAAGTTTGAATGGGATTGAAGCTGCAAGGTTTTGGTAGGGTCCCGAAGATATCAGAATTCTTGAAACGGAGTGAAGGTACACCCCTAAAATCCAAAGTCTCGAGCTTTTGAAACATTGTAATGGCCAAAACACTGCTCAACAACTGTCCTAACAAGTAAAACTCATGAGAAAGGCAACAACTTTTCTTGTTCAGGAGTTTTATCAAACAGTTTGCAAACATACCTGCCTGTGTGTTTTGGTAAAACATAGCTGGTCGTTGCTTTATCTAGTAACTAACTTTTTTTTTTTTTTTTGAGAAATCTAGTAACTCAAATTTGCAAATACCTACTGGAGCTTGTATCGATTTTGGTACTAGTACGGCACAGTATCAGGATTAATCAATACCGGATACCATTTCGAATAATTTTTTTAAATTACAAAATAATGTGTCAATTTTATATAATTAAAATTTAGTCCCCATTCATAAAATTTATCTTTTAGAAGATATAACTTTTATAAAGTTCTCTTAGGACTTTAAAATTAACAATTTGAGTAATTGACGACAAAAATATATAATCTACTAAATAAATTTTCACTTCCAACCCTTTTCTCAAAGAATTATAGTAACAAAAATTTGGTATAACAGCTATATCATTCCTATTTATCAAACCAACACTGATTAAGAAAGTGAGTCATTCTTTTCACGTATTACTCACACAAAAAAATGTTATTCATCTAAAAAGGAAACCAAAATAAACACATTCAATCATTAAAACCAAAAACTAGTCAGTTTGGTTCGTATCTAATGCATGGATACCAATGAAAACTCCACAACCCATTAATAGACACAAAACAAGCATATTATTGCATAGACAGTAAAATTGAATGTACAAGCACAGGTGATATAAGAAGCCTCCAAAAAGAAATCCTTATTCGCTCACAAACAAAGTGTAGAATGGTCATGTATCTGATGGGACTTTGTTTCTTATAAAGCCTCTTTATGTAAACTCTCTGAAAAGGAAGTCTGACTATCCTTCACTATAGATGCCCACATTTTAATTCCTTGAAATAAAATTTGACTAAGATTTATATATAGAGAAGTATATGGTTCCCTAAAACCTAGAACCAATGTGCTGGCCATAATCTGTTTGAACACAGCCCACGCAGAATAAATGAAAGAAGAAACCATACTCAACGCAAATGCTGTTTTTATTTGAATTGGATCGTGAGCTGAATGCAAGGATCTGATATGTACCCAACCTATACCATATGGATAGAATTTCAAGTTTTTAAGCAGATGCAGTCATTACATAGGTCATCTCGCCAGTTAAAAACACATCAAGGCTCACAGACAAGATGTAGTATATTTGACAACGATAGGAAATTAGCACAGCACAGCCAAAGTTCCACCACTTTGTGATTCATCATTATCTATTCCAAATCAGCAGCTTAGAAGCAATTGAAAACCATCAATTGACCTAAATATGAAATTCACAATAACTTACATCAACTAGCTTCTAGCACCCGAAATACCAAAACAAGACTCGATTAACAGAAAAAAGATTCGGAGAAACAAACCTGCAACAAGGGCAATCCAAGTTGTAGTAAAATTGACTGTACAAGGACCAGCACACAAGCACAGCACAGCAGCACGCAGCACGCAGCACGCAGCCTCCCAAACTAACAAAGAATCATCAATACAAATCAACGTTTACACACAGACTTGTATTCCCCAACTCCATACAACACATGCAGCTCGGAAACAAACGGACCAAAAGCAAAACCAGAGTAAGAAGGAAAATTTCCATCAAATCAAAACAACCAACAAGATCACCGAACAGAGTAGAGCGACAAAAATGTAATATAAACAAAACTCTGGACAATAATACCTAAACCACATAACCAGTAGCTTACACTCGATGAAGCTTCGATGACTACGTGGCAGTGACGGGCTGACAGTAGCGAGTGAGGGGTGACAACCTCGACGAAGGTTGAGACGTGAGAGGAGAGTGCTTTCGGGGGTGAGCTTAGGGATTGAGAGTGAACGGAGGGCTGAAAGGGGGTAGATTAATATTGTTTGTTCCTTTTCAATTTGGGCCTTGAGAATCTCTCAATTCTTACTCTCGACTGCTATTATCTGGTGTTACGGAGATGAGTGGAGTAGATAGATAATTAATAATAAAAGGCAAAACGAGTCTACTATTGTTAAGGTGGACGAAAGAATAGCGAATAGTAGGTATCTGAATTTAAGTCGACTATTAACGGCTAAACCATCAAGAAAAAGAACCTATACGAGTGATTTCTTTCTGTCTCAATATATCTATGAATTCTATATTGTGTCTCTTATGATGTTTTTCTCTTCACCCTTCTAACAAATCTTATTAACTCATACGCATTTTGTATTCATTTTTTAATCTACAACAATTGGTGTTAGAGAAGTCGATCCTGTAAAGAGCAACGATGGCTAAAAGCACCAGAGGCATTGAGTTATGAAGAGTGGAAGAAAGCTTGGAGGGCGTGATGGAGAGGATGTTCTTGGAGTCACAAGATTGGAGTGAGAGAATGTTTTCGGAAATTCATAATAGAACAAAAGAAGTGGAAAAGAAGATGACAGAATTAAGAACTTTACTCTTGCATAATTTTCAAAAACAAGGAGGAGAGGTAGGAGCGGCCGAACCCAGATTGTATAGGAGCCCAATAAGGCAAGAACGAGACAAGAACGTAACACCTATAAGAATGAGCTGTATTGAGTTCCCACCATTTGATGGTGAGAATGTTAAACTATGGCTATACCGATGTGAACAGTTTTTTGTTGTTGGATCAGACTCTTAAAAAGACGAAAGTAAGTGTGACAATCTTACACATGGATGAGTGGGCTCAGGAATGGTATCGCTTGTATGTTAGAAATCGTAACAAGACAAAGGTAGTGGAGTGGGAGGAGTTCACGAAGGCCTTGAAGCAACGGTTCGATGCAAAAATATTCAAATTTTAAGGAGTTGAAACAACAGAGAATAGTTCTAGACTATTGTACGCAATTCAATCACTATTCCAACAGATTGGCATTATTTGAAGAATATTTTGTGGGGGTTTTCATTAAAGGACTTAAACTAGAGATTGGAGTGACTGTGAAATTACATGAGCCCCATTCCTTGCATCAAGCTTATATGCTAGCTAGGAAACAGGAGGCAATCTTGAGGTCCTCGGAGAACACGACGTTAAAACATGGTACTATGACGAAAGGAGGGAATAATAACAATAGTTTCAATTTAAATTCACATGGTTCACAGTCGACGAATGTCATTCGGAGGTCACCATCTGACGTTACGGTCATCATCATTGGTAAGAACTTTTAAACCCCAGAAGCATTTTAGTAGTAAGGATTTCGATGAGAAAAGAGCAAGGTGCCTCTGTTTCTAGTGTGACGAAAAGCATAACATTGGCCATCAGTATAAGAAGAGACAATTACAATTTTATGTAATTATTGGAGATGATGACAGCGGAAAAAACTCACCTAAAGCTGAAGAGGAAGAATTAGTGTTAAGTCAATTATAATGCATATTTGTTGGACTTAATTTTGGTTGATTTGTGAAATTTGTGTTCATAAATTAATGGAATTATTTGTTAAATGTTTGCAGATGGTTTTCAATGTCAAAAAGACGAAAAAGGATCGAAAAGAGGAAAAATATGGAAGAAATCCCAAATCTGCAAAATTCCAGAATTTGTCTCCAATTAGAACACAATCGCAAAGATTTTCTGGAGTCCTTTTTAAGAAGTTTCCCACCTAAGCTAGAAGATTATCTAATTGGGATAAAATCTAATCAAGACTATGAAAGAAATTCAATTGGAGAAGGAAACTCATGAGATTGCCGCAACTTTTATATATATGTATTGGGTTTAAAGGAAAGGGGGGTAGTCGTAGATTAGATTAGGTTTTATCGTAGAATAGGTTTAGAATAGGATTTATTTTTTTCTCCAGCGGTGGCTGCCGCAATTGATTTTCATCTAGTTTTTCATTATTCCATAGATTATCGTATTCTCTATTTTCTCATCCAGATTGCCGCATCCCTTGTTTTCTTCTCTGTTCATGTTGCTTCATCATTTAACATCAGTATCGCATATTCTCTCTGCTGGGTACCGCATATTACTTTGGTCCTCCTTGCCACGTTGCTTCATCGTCCCATCGTCATCATCGCTGCCGCAGACCATCTTCTCTTCTCCTTGTTGCAACAATTTGATTTAATTAGTTTTTATGGCTTATTTCTTCAGCACTTCTCAAGTTACAGTTTCGTAGATTGAAGACTAGGATTGCCGTATTTCACTTTCTTCTTGATTTCTTCTTAGTTTCAATTGGGGATTTAAGGATTGTTTCAATTTTATGGTTTTCTTGTTTTAATTTTCTGCACAATTCCAATTGTTATTTTCGTGTTTTTCATTAAAGACCAGTTATGGAGATTGTTGTTTTTATTATTTCTTTTGATTTCAATTTAATTATGATTAACTAATTTTTTTGTCTTGGTTGAGGGATCCTTGTTCCATGTTATTATGGTGAGGTATTCTTAATCTTTTTCATGTTATTGATGAACATTGGATAATTTCAAAT
>JANKYE010000004.1:11964536-11976539 GCA_032467995.1 Erythroxylum dillonii
CATCAAATGCTCATAGATTCCTTTATACTTTTCATTTATTTCTAGAAATCATACTATATTTCCTCATTTTATATCATGTTATATTTCCTAATTTCCAAAGAAAGTTTGGGGTCCAACAGTGATGGCTATACAAGAATCCAGAGATCTAATAGCACTACCATTGAAGGAAATCATTAGATCTCTCCAATTATAGGAAATGAGGCTCTAAAAGGCATAAAAAGAAATGATGCTCCTAAATAAAAATAATTTATCATTTAAAGTCTCAAAGGAAAAATTAAATAAAGAGGAAGAGACATCAATTAGTGAAAGCAACGAAGAAGACATTGGTTCACTAGAAAATTCAAGAACTTAAAGAAGAAATCCTCTAAAAGAGAGGACTATAAGAAAGGTAAAAATGATTTAAAACATAAATCCTATAATATTGTTTTCTTTGAATGTATAAAACTCGTCTATATAAAGTCACAATGTCTTTAGTTTAAACATAATGAAAAGTATAAGCGAAACTATAAGAATAATGAAAAGGACAAGAAGAAAGCACTTAAAGCATCAACTTAGGATGACACAAAAGAATATAAAAACTAGCATTCGGAAGAAGAGATAGCTCATATGTGCTTTACTTCTATAGAAAATGATAAGGTAACATCTAAACCTAATTCTTGTGATAATGATCATGACGTTGATTTGATATATGATTAATTAATTAAAAGCCTTGAAATCATGAGCATATAAAAGAAAAATATAAACTCAAAGCTCAAAGAGGCTCTAAAGAACCTAGATGCATGCATGAATGAGAATAAAAAGATAAAAAGTAAATTGAATATCATTAAAGCATCAAAAAATGTGATTATTCATGACAGTCATGATTTATGTGCACTAATGTGTGAGAATAAAACATTGAAAAAGGACGTAGATTCCGTTAAAGACTTATTGTTCAAGTTTACTAAAAGTAGTGAAAAACTAAATAACATGCTAGGAGCTCAAAAGAATTCTAACGGTAGGCATGGAATAGGATATAACCATAAAATTGAAGATAATTCTAAAACCATATTTATTAAGGGAAAATATTTGCATAGTTGAAGAACCATTACCTAATATGAAAAATTAGTATGGAGTATCCATATCCATATCTAAGCATATGTATGTATATTCCACATCCATTAAGATTAATCCTAAAAGCAAGCATTATGATTTTATATGTGGCTCATAAACTAAGCATAGAATTTAATACTATCATGGAAAGAATAGGCATAACTGCTACAATAACATACAAACTTACTCATACCCTTTTAAACCTCAAAGAAGCAAACATTTAGGTTTCATTTATAGTAGGGATCACACATATACTCTTATGATATTTCATTACCTTAGGAGAACATTTAATAACTTAATTGTCCAGAGGAAGATTCCATATTATATACACACACAAATAGGTCCAAGAAATGCATATATGCATCATCATAACTCATAAAACATGATATGTAATTTTTGTGGAAGGTAAGGACATATTGATAGATTTTGTTTTCTTAAACAAATAACATCGAGCAAACCCTTGAAAACGCGAGTTAAAAGGAATAAAGAACCTAACAACCAAGGAACCAAGCTTATTTAGATTCCTAAAACATATTGATTACCTTAGAGTGTAAGGATAATAGGGAAAAAAGAGAGCAATGGTATGTAGTAGAGATAGTAACTATTAAATTGAGTATTATTAAGGAGTTTATACATTTTATCATATTGAATATAACCCTTTTTATGAAGAAGAAGGTCTTGAAAACATTTATGTAAAATATGGAGAATTTAGTCATCAAATACTTTTCAAAATAGACAATTATTGAAACAAGTAAATGGGAAAGATGAGAAGCCTCTAATAGATTCTAAACTCAAAATAATATCCATTCAAATCTATCATAAGTAATGTTTAGTATGAGGTAATTGTTTGTTCATAATTTAGAAATATAAGATAACATGTGTTTATATGTAACTTTGAGTATAAATTCTTGGTAACGATTGTTTAGGTTTAGATTATGAATTTTCCAACTAAAGAAATGAAGATTAAGGCTCATCAAGATCATTTTTTATTTTGTATTATTATTTGTAATCTGATTTTTTATCCAAAAGGCTCAACATGCATAAAATTTTCATTTAACTTTATTACATGAATCTTTTCATTCATCTAAAGGCATTGAAGCTTTTGGTTTTCATATAAAAGTCTTTTTTTCTTTAAAATAAACTTTGGGAACATTTTACGAAGGGCTTAATTTATATTTGCATTAATCAAATTAAGTTTGAGCATTTAAAGGTGTTAAAATCATATTTTTAGGGTGATTAGTCAACCTATATGGGTTAATGGTTGACTAATATATGTGTTAATGGTTGACTAATATAGGTTAAAGTTGTCAAATTTAATGTATCAAGAGTTTATGGCAACATTGGTTGATGTATTAGTTGAACAATGTGTCATATTAATTAACCAATATGTGTATTGATTGATTAGTATTTTACTGACTAGAAAATCTAAAGCTTTTAATGCATATCGGTCGACCATTATAGCCATTGTAATGAGTAGTACTTAACTCTAATATCTAGAAAGGTACCCAAATCACTATAAATAGGTGTTTTTCGTTAGTTTTAGCATCAAGAAGCTTTTTAGTTTTGTATACACACAATTCAAAGGGTTTTTCAATCATTTGAGCATCAATGTGTCATATTTGTGTGAGTAAGCCATTTTAGAGTTATCAAGTGAATAAGTAAGGAACTTTGAGTTGTAATATTTACTTTGGAGAATATATTATTATAACTGGGGGTGTTTTAAGTAAATTAAGGTTCCTCTTCTTCTTGGAAGAAGATTGTAAGAAGCGTTTCTCTTTACTGAGAAATATTGTATAAAGGTTATTCTTCACTTTGAAAGAAGAAACATAGTGGAATTCTAAAAAGAGTCTTGAGAGTTAAGGTAGACATGGTTTATTTACATAAACATTATAAATCAGTTTGCATTCCCTCTTTCCTATCATTTTTAATTTATCGTTCAATTGTTCAATTGATTTATATTAAGCAAGTTCCTTATCTTTATTTATACTGATTGTTATTAATTGAGTACATTAATTAGAAAATCCCCCTCTTGGATGCCATTAGGGACTAATATGTTGTAATATTGGTAGATGTATTATTTAAACAATATGCCATATTGGTTAACCAATATCCCTATTAGGTGACTAGTGTACCAAAAACTAGTGAATTTGGAGATTTTTAAGGTATACTGGTACACTAAATAGTTAATCTAATTCCTTTAATACATACCGGTCCATAACCTAGTGAATCCGATGCTTTTAATGGATACTAGTCCAACAAATAGATTTTGTGCCTTTAATGTATACTAGTTGACAATTACATTGCTTATAGTCGTGATAATGACTAATTTTTATCTCTAATAGCTAGTAGCCGTCCTAAAAAACTATAAATAGGTGTTTTCTTATTGTTTTTATCATTGAGAAGAATTGTGGTGTCTTTTACACACATTTCTAAGTGGTTTTCAATCATTTGAGTATATTAGTATCTCACATTTCTGTGAGTAAGCCTTTTGAGGTTGTAAAGTGAATAATAGAGACAATTTTAATTTGTAGTTCTTTGTTGAGGTGTTGGATATCGTACTTAGAGTGTTCCAAGTTCGTTTAAGGCTCCACTTCTCCTTGGAAAAAGACTATAAAAATGGTTCCTCTTTATTAAGAAGAATTTTACAAAGGTTATTCTTCATCTTAATAGAAGAATTATAGTGAAATTTTAAGAAGTTTCTTTATAAGCAAGGGTTGTTTTCCAAATCACTATAAATCAATTTACATTCTCTCATTCTTATCCTTTTTGAATTATTGCTTAATTTTTTGAATAATTTATATTAAAAAATTCCTCATCCTCATTTACATTGTTTGTTGTTAATTGAGTACTTTAGTTAGAAAACTTTTAAAATTTTATAAGCACCCATTTCACTACCTCTCTTGGTTGTCGTTCAGGACTAACAAGTAGTATCAGAGTTAATCTATTAGTCTAGCATTCCTAACGAAATCCTATAAAAAAGATCGTAATGGCATATTTAAGAGCAATATCCTCATTATTCAATCCAGAGGTACAAAGCATTAATAGAAAACTTATCTTTGATCGCAATCATTACCTTTATCGGAAAATAAGGATGAGATTCTTTTTAATAACCAAAAATGTAGACCTGTAAGAAATAGTTTTATATGGTCTCTTTATTCCTATGAAAATTATAGATGATAAAAATGTACCTAAATTAAAGAAAAAATGGGAACATTAAGATAAAAGATTATATCCATACACATCCTTTTTATGCATTAGGAAGAAATGAATTTATTAGGTTCTTTATGTATGAAATAGCTTATAAAATTTAGCATACTTTAAAAGTTACATATGAGGGAACCAAGCAAGTAGAGGGGAGCAAAATAAGCATGCTAACACATTCAGATGAATTGTTTCAAATGAAGAATGATGAAAGCATATATAGTATGCATACTATATTTATTAATATCATCAAATCTATACTAATGTTAAAATGGTGAACAAGTTAATTAGGTCACTTTCAAGTATGCAACAAGCTAAAGTAATAGCCATATAAGAATTCAAGGATTTAACAACAGTACTATCATAGAGGAAATCATTAGATCTCTCCTCATATACGAAAAAAGGTTCTAAGAGCTATAAGAAGAAATTATGATCCTAAAGAAAATTAATTTAGCATTCAAAGTCTCAAAGGAAGAATAGATTGAAGAGGAAAAGACGTTAACTTTAAAAGCAATGATGAAGTCATTGTCTTAATCATTAGAAAATTCAAGAAATTCTTGAATAAATTCTATGAAAAAAAGAACTTTAAAGAGGGTCAAATTGATTTAAAATATAAATTCTCTAACATTATTTTCTTTACATATAGAAAACTCGGCCATATAAAGTCATAATGTCGTCTACTCAAAGATAATGAGAAGTATGAAATAAACTATAATAAGGATAAGAAGAAATAATTTAATACATCAAACTTGTGATGACACAAGTGAATCTGAAAATAAGCATTCAGAAGAAGAGATAACTCATATGTGCTTTACCCCTATAAATGTTGATAAGATAACATGACATATGATAAATTATTTGAAAGTTTAGAAAGTATAAATAAAAAAAGGAAGAACTTATCTTCCAAACTCAAGGAAGTGCAATATAGTTTAATACATGTATAAATAAGAATGAAAAGTGAATTGTATAGCACTAAAGCATCCAAAAAATGTGATTAATGAAAACAATCATGACTTAGATGCATTGGGGAATGAGAATAAAACACTAAAAAGGGAGGTTGATTCCCTTAAAGCCCATTGTCCAAGTCTATAAAAGGAAGTGAAAAACTAGAGAATATGTTAGGAGATCAAAAGACTTACAGTGATAGGCATAGAATATGACATAACCATAAAAGTGAAGGCAATTCCAAAACCTCTTCTTTTTTTTAAAGGAAAAGTATTTGCATAGTGAAGAACTATTGCCTAATATGATAAATAAGTATGGAGCATCAACATCTAACCATATGTACTCCATATCCACTAAGATTAATTCTAAAAGCAAGCATCATGCTTTTATATATAGCTCAAAAGTTAGGCATAGAGTTGACCACTATTAAGGGAAGAATAGGCATATATTTTACGTTAGTATGTAAACCTACTCACACCCTTTTAGGATTGAAAGAACTAAACATCAAGCTTTCATTCGTATCCATCATACAAATAATCATAGGATATTTCATTACCCTAAAAGAATACTCAAAAATTTCATTAACGTCCAAATGAAGATACTATATTATACATATACACAAAGACGTCCAAGAAATGTACATATGCATCATGAGCACTCATATAGTATAGTATGTCATTTTTGTTGTAAGTATGGATATATTGACAAATTTTGTTTTCTTAAATAAAGAATGTCAAGCAAACCCTTAAAATTTTAAAATAATAAGTAACCTAACAACCAAGGAACCAAACTTAACAATGGTTAACCAATCGAGTCGACTTGTCCTCTTGGTTTAATCTATCCTCTACATCTTTTCTTATATTCTCATATTTTATATCTTCAAAACTCTTAAAACAATTCTCTTTTATAAAAACTTTATCCCTAATTTTATAAAATTCTTGTTAGATTGCATAAAAAATGAAAATTATCATTTTGGGTTTCAAATTTGGAAGTTTTCAAAATGTTTCTTCATTAAGAGTTATCTTTTGAAATTGATGTTTTCATAGTAAAATTATAAAAACGGTTAAGGTTGTTTCCCCTTTCCGTTACATTACACATCTTTATTTTTTTCCAATTTTGGTGATCTTAGAATTTTTTCATTTTTATTTTTTAAATTGAGGTTTTCAAAATTATAACATTTTTAAATTTATTATTTGATATTGTAATTATTGTTGTATTTATTACAATTCCAACCCCTAATTTTGTCAAAACTTACCCTTGTTATTTTAATTGATTTTCTAGGAACAATACAAAAATTAGAAACAATTAGAAAGTTTCTTTCAAAATTAAGCAATTACTTTAACTTTTTAAATATTCAATAAATTTCTTTCTTGAGCAAGCTTACTAATATCAATAAAAACCCTTTTGAACTTTTAACTAAGTTAACTTGACACATGACACTTTATATTATGCATTTATATATAAGTTTTTTTTCATGATTTCAAGAAGGGGGAGAAAGACTAGTGATATTAGATTTAGGGGAAGTGATTGGTTTATTGTTCTTGCAATTTTTGCAGTATGCTTGAGTAAATTTATGTTATCTTCATGGATGAATATTTCTTTGATATTAAATATATCTTTCATTCTTGATATTGAATTGTACTTTATACATGAATTGAATTGGAGCTAATCACTTTCTTGATAGTTGCTTGTGTGCTTAATTTTATTATTCTTCTATAATATTACAAGTGTTTTATCATCACTAAAAAGAGGGAGTTGTTGAACTGAGGTTCCAATTGATGTTTTGATAATAAAAAATTGTTACTAATAAGTTTACTATTTTGATGAAAAGCAATAAAAAAACAAAATGAAGTCAAACTCAAGAAAATAGCTTATGAAGTTAATAGGGAAGTTAAAGTTTACAATTGTCATAATTGAGATCAAACTAAGAACCAAAGAAGATCAAGGCTTATTAATGTCATTATTTAGTTCATAATGTTAACTGTAATCTCATTTAATCACCTTAATGTTTTAAAAGACTCACTATGAATAAACATTTCATTAAATATTTATATTCGTTAAGAGGCATTGAAGCTTTTAATTTTAATAAAAATATCTCTTAGTATTTTAAAAACTCTTTAGGGAATATTTCTAGGTAATTGGTCAACCTTTATTGGTTAGAGATTGATCAATATAAGTTAAAGTTGTTAAATTTGATGTACTGTGAGTTTATTGTAATATTCTTTGATACATTGGTCGACCAATTGGCATACTGTTGAATCAACTAATGAATTTGATACCTTTAATGCGTACTAGTCTAATAACTATCGAAACTAATGCTTTTAATGAATATTGATCGAATGGCTAGTGAATCTAGTACCTTTAATATATACTAGTTGACTAACACATTGTATATGGGTCTCAAAACACTATAAATATGTATTTTCTCATTAGTTTTATCACCAAAAAGTATTAGGGTGTCTTTTACACACATTTCTTGGTATTTTTCAATCATTTAAGCATTATTGTCTCATATTTATATGAGTGAGTTTTTTTTTTCTTGAGTTATCAAGTGAATAAGTGAGATAATTTTGGGTTGTAATCAATTGTTAAAGTGTTAGATATTATAATGAGGAGTGAGATGAGTTTGAAGGTTCCTCTTCACCTTGGAAGAAGATTGTAAGAAGGGTTATTCTTTAACGAGAAAGATTATACAAAGGTTATTCTTCACCTTGAAAGAAGAATTATGGTGAAAGTAGACGTATGCAAGAGTTGTTTGATAAATCACTATAAATAGGTTTGCAATATATTTTCTCTATCCTTTTTAAATTATTGCTAATTGTTTGATTAATTTACATGAATAATTTCTTGATGCTCATTTACATTGTATGTTGTTAATTGAATAATTCAGTTGGAAAATTATTGAATTTGATAAACACCCGATTCATCCTTAATTAATCCTTAATTAATGCATTAATCTAGACAACTCTTTGTTATGTTCAATCTCTCCTAAGCAACAGACGATATCAAATCCTGATATAAGGCATTACAAATGAGGATACAACCAACCTGGAAAATAATGATAAGTTTGTGCTAAGTTGAAATCATCACCATTAGAATATTGCCTAATTTTACATCAAAGATTAAACAAGTTGAAGTTGAGTCAACAGTATCTCATTATCTGTTATAATGCATGCTTAAATTTTAAATGTCAGAAACTTCTATCATAGCTTACGTCTATAATAGTAGCTCGACGAGTAATGTTACATAATAATATCCCTCTTTGGGTTTTGGGTAAAGGCAGGACTCATGCACCAAGAAAATTTGTAAGATGATGATATATGGTGCAACCTTTTGCTCTTTTTGGTTATTATATAAACATTTATGCTTCCTAATTATGAGGTCACTTATATTCTCTTACTAAATATTATATTTTCTTTTTTAAAATTTATTAATTTGGTTGTCAAGGACCGAAGGCAAAAGAAATACTCTGACATTTGATTCAGCAGACATGGAGAGGAAGCTCACGAACCAAACTCAAATTTTAATCTAACTCATTTTATGATATTTAGTCTCAAACTTAACTCTACAAACCCACAAAAATTATTGTATATCTCTTTATCTATCTGGTTCTGTCTGACTCTGGTGAGGCAGGACGCTGCTGTTTGGATTCATGAGATTGGTTGTCCTTAACAAGAAAACACCTGCAAAATAGCACAAGGCACGCCGGGGGTTGATAGCCGGCAGGCCCCTCTGACGCTCAAGTTAGTCTTTTGGAGAAGGTTTTGGTGGCTATAAACAAAGAATATCAGGGTTCTAATCTTGTACCTCTATCATGGGAAAGTAGTACCTTATATATGGAATAGCTACTAGGTTTAGGTCTTTACGTAGGTCTTTACGTTTGCATGGGAGATCACCACCTACGAATGGACCGTAGACGTGTAGACCTGGGCCTGGGCCTAGCACAGCCGACCTAACCATAAGCCCTCCCAACTCCTCGAGTCTAACCCAAGAGAAGGGTCGAAGGAGTACATAAGGATTATATAGCGTGTCTCCAAGGCAGCTCGTGCTAGGCCCGATCGATCGATTATCGTGATGTGATCGACCGATCAGATGTAATGACACGGCAGATCGATCGAGGGTAATAGAAAAATCGATTGATCGGCTATAGCGATATGACAGGATGAACGTGTGTAATGATGAGATCGATCGGGCGAGTGTAGTGGCAGGGCCTATCGATGGGACGTCAAGGATTCGGCAAAACGCTAGGTGTAATCATTACTGACGGTTTGCGTCCCCTGATAGACTGTCATGCACGTCCTTTTGACTGCTGCGAACCGTCAAGTGTGTCTTTTTAACTGTTGGGCAGCTATCAGGTGTGTCCTTTCAGCTGTTGCGTCGCTCCGTATTTTAACAACCCTAATTCACCCAGCTCGGATCTTGCCACGTTTCTGAGTCCGGCTCGGATTTTCTCCATGCGTCCCACGGTGGTTGGAGCGTTTGCAGTCGATCTTCTATAAATGCTAGGATCGATGGACTACAGATTTTCTTCTTTCTGCATTTCTTTACCTGCAGTCGTCGGAATTTTATTGCACCTCCGTTCAAATCCCCAACTCCAATCACTAAACTAGGTACGTCCTTTCTTTGACCCTTATTCACAATTTTCCTTTCCGTAGTTATGTTGTCTACTAGTCTTAAAAGTGAAACTAGACTTAGGGATGAAGCCACCGTTTCTTCTACTGTCTCACCGCCTCCTCGCCAATCTACATCACGGGCATCGCCGGGTGTTAGCCAAAGAAGTTGGTACGGTTCTGAGGGAGCTCCCTCAGGAATTGTCCGCTGAGAGGATTTTACAAAGTGTTGGGCCGTTGGGGTTGGCGGCAGAAATGGTGGAGGCGCCGGAGACCGGTGGGAATGAAGTGCCGAGGGTAGAGGGAGGTGAGGAAATTAGGGTTAGGGTCCGAAAGGATGGGCAGGTATTCGAGAAACCGTCGAGCGATCAATCAACGATGACCGAGAGGGAATTGAACCGATCAATCATCAATAATAACATCCTTACATCTTGGGGACCCAGGCTGACCTTCGAGAGGGAACGGATCCATAGCAATTTGGGAGGTTATCAAACAGCTTTTTCTCGACCGGGGGTATGAAGTTTCCATACGCCCCGATTATTGGCGAGGTATGCAACGTCTATGCGCTGAGGCCGAGTTAGACCCCCCGAACGGTTGGAGGTTTATCAATGGTCTAGCCTTGTTATGTCACCAGTTTGGGTGTCCTCCATCGATCGGCATTCTGCGCCACTTCTTGCGGATGAACCAAAGTTCGAGCGCTGGGGCCGGGGTCCCTCACTTCCAGTATATAGACGTGAGGTATCGTCCTGCTGGAACTGCTTCAAAGGTCCAAGCATGGCAAACGAAGTATTTCTTTGTGAGGCCCCCGGGATCTGCCTTTGAAGCCAGGCCATGGAAGTATCCCCTGACCGAGCGGTGGAACGACATCTCGAGTCTGCTCCTTAGCAGGGAGGAATGGGAGGTGGTCGACCGCATTATGGCGCTCGGTCGATACGATTTCGATCACCTCATTCTGGGGTATCACAGGGGGGCCTCGGCCAATTCGTTCTTAATCGACCACCCGCCCCGAATTAGCGGGCTAGGAGAAGAAACTGCCCCTCCTGGTCGATTCTTTTTAATTTAACCACTTACTGCATACTCAAGTACTATTTTCAATTTCTGACCTGTTTTTGTTTTCGTGCAGCCATGGCAAAGCTTAGGGATTTCGTCGGGTCCTCCAGTTCCTCCAAGGGTCAGCCAAAAACCAAGAAACCGAAGACAAAGAAAGGGGAGGTCAGAGCCGAGGTCACTCGACCAGCTGTGCCCGAGCAGGACATCGCTCAGTCTGCTGTTCCCGAGCCGTCTGCAGCGATCGTTCTGGCGGCTATCCTCGAACAGCTAGCAATGACGACCCGATCGGCAGGTGTGGTCATAGAGGAGGAAGAGGAAGAGGTGGAGCCACCTCTTAAGAGAAAGAAAATCGTCCAGGTTCTCAACCGACCACCCTACCCCTCAGATAAAGGCAGAGAGAAGGAAAAGGAGAAGGAAAGGGAGAAGGGAAAAAGGAAGGAGCAGGCGACTGACTCTGGGAAGTGGGTGTCCACGATCTGTCTGAATAAGACTGCATCGATTAGGGACATCGACGTGTCCCTCCAAATTTCCCAGAAGGCTGTTCCTCCCCGGGACAAGGAGGTTTTGGATGCTCTGGATAATAAGAAGTTGCTGGGTAATCTCGTGCGCAGCTGCGCAAGGGTGACTTCCCTCGCCCTTTTTTTTAAACATGACTTTTCCCCCCAGGGTCTGGCGCTCTCCTTCGCTACATATTAGTGCCTCGATCAGCTTGATGGAGTCTCCCGCTCGCTGGACCGGGAAGTCAAGGATCTTCACAAGTAGGTTCGTGTCTTGAGGGCCAAACTCTCAGAGGCGAGGAAAGAGAGAGACTTTGCGCTAGCTCAACTTTCTTCTTGGGAAGAGGAGAAGAAATTTTGGGAGGAGGAGAGGAGCGTTTTGAAGGCTCAGCTCGCTACGAAGGAGGAGGAGAAAAGCAGAGTGATTGCGGCGAGGGACGAGCTGGAGGAGGAATGTAAAGGCTTGAAGAGGAAGATGGAGACGGATTAAGAGCTTCTATCTAAATTCCTCCAAGACTGCCACGAAGCGGTCAAGGATAAACTGAGGGCTGAGGATAGACTGAAGGAGTTGCAAGGCTCCATTAAAGAGCAAAGGGTGGAAGCAATCAAGC
>JANKYE010000004.1:12066797-12078471 GCA_032467995.1 Erythroxylum dillonii
TAGTAAATCGTAAAAACCGATGGATATGGATATGGATATGGGTTGAGTCATAAAAAATGGATATGGATATGGGTAGAATGAAACCCGAACTGAACCCTACCCATTGCCATCCCTAATCACATTTCAACTGCATTGAAAAAAAAGACGAAGGTAATGTTGTCTTTGCTGACAAAAATAAGGCAAAAGTCACCAGAATTGGTAAAATTGGTAACTTTAACTCTGTCTCTATTGGTAATGTTCTTTATGTTGAAGGATTGAAACCTAACCTACTGAGTGTAAGTCAATTACGTAATAAGGGTTATAGAGTTACTTTCTATGCGTCACATTGTGAAATTATTGATAATCTTAACAATAACATTGTATTTGTTGGTCTTAGAAATCAGAACATATATTGTGCTCAATTGGAAGATATATCTTCACAAAATGTCAAGTGTTTTGTTTCTATAGAAAAAGACTCTTTTATTTGGCATAGAAGATGTGGGCATGCTAGCATAAGCATGTTATCAAAATTGTCCAAAAATGAGCTAGTGAGAGGACTACTTGATCAAAAGTTGGAGAATACTCAAGTTTGCAAAGCTTGTTTAAAAGTTTTGCAGAAAAATTTAGACTAAAAGAGGATATTGCATCACATCTATTCAGAGCAATCATGGAGGAGAATTTGACAACAAAAAATTCAAAGAATTATGCGATGAAAATGGTATAACTCACAATTTTTCGTGCCTAAGGACTTTTCAGCAGAATAGAGTTGTTGAAAGAAAGAACATGACTCTCGTTGATATGGACAGAACAATGCTATGTGAAAGTGGTCTACCTCATGGTTATTGGGCAGAAGCCTTGTCAACTGTTTGTTACGTTCTTAACATGTGTCTTATAATACCTATTCTAAAAAAGACCCCATATGAGTTGTGGAAAGGAAGAAAATCGAATGTCCCTTACTTTCAAACATTTGGTTGTAAGTGCTTCATTCTAAATAATGGGAAAGACAACCTTGGTAAGTTCAACACGAGATCAGATGAAGCTATCTTTCTGGGTTATAGTACTACTAGTAAAGGATTAAGAGTCTACAATAAAATAAAAAAGAATATTGAAGAATCAATACATATAGTATTTGATGAGGCAATAACCTTGACAACAATAGCTGATTCAGACGATGAAAAGCATCCCCTGTCTGTCTCCAAAAAATACATCTCAGACTCAAGCTACACTTAGAGCAGCTTTGGAATTACAAGATTAAGAAGGTCCTTCTAGTGATAGGACAGAGCATGCTCCTTCCTCTCAGTAGGAGCCTATGTAATGAAGAACACCAAGATAATGGAGAGGTCAAGATACACATCAATATATTCTGGGAAACCCTTCTGAAAATCTAAGAACCAGATCATCTTTCAAGAACAACTTTGTTACCCTCATCTCATAATTAGAACCAAAGATTGTTGAAAAGGCTCTTACTGATGAAAATTGGTTTTCAACAATGAAAGACAAATTGAATCAGTTTGACAAAAACAAAGTTTGGAATCTAGTACCTCATCCTTAAAACAAGTCAGTCATTGGAACTCATTGGTTATTTCGAAACAAACTTGATGAAAATGGTAAGGTGGTAAGAAACAAAGCTATAGTTGTAGCTCAAGGTTATAATCAACAAGAAGGTATTGATTTTGATAAAACTTATGCACCAGTTATAAGACTGGAATTGATTAGAATTTTGCTTGCTTTTGCATATTATAGAAACTTCAAATTGTTTCAAATGGACGTCAAAAGGGCTTTCTTAAATGGATATATTAACGAAGAAGTATTTGTTAAGCAACTTCTAGTTTTTGAAGATGAAAAACATCCTGATCATGTGATAAAGCTGACTAAAGCCATATATGGTCTAAAACAAGCTCCACGAGCATGGTATAAAAGCTTAAGTAATTTTTTGCTTGTGAATAACTTTGAAAGAGGAAAGATAGTTAAAACCTTATTTATTACGAAAAAGGAGAATGATTTACTCATAGTATAAATATATATTGCAGTCCTTTTGTGAAGAATTCTTAGCATTAATGTAGGGGGAGTTTGAAATGAGCATGATTGGAGAACTACCCTTCTTTCTCATAGTACAAATTAGGAAAACAGAAAAAGGGATCTTCATTAGCCAAGACAATAACATGAAGGAACTCATCAAGAAGTAATATTTTGCAAATGCCAAATCGATGGATACTCCTATGTATATTGGAACTAAACTTGATAAGGATGAAGAAGGCATAAAGAAGGTAAGGCTAATGATGAAATAAACTATAGAGGAATGATTGAGTCACTACTATATTTTACAAGCTCAAGACCATATATTATGCTTAGTGTGTGTCTTTGCACACCCTTTCAATCAAATCCAAAAAAAGCCACCTTCAAGCAGTCGAGAGGATCTTTCGATATTTTCATGGAGTTATGAATTTTGGATTATGGTATCCAAAAGTTGACTCTTTTAACATAGTTATCTATTGTGATGCAGATCATGCAATTGATAAAGTCGATTGAAGAAGCACAAATGGTCACTACCAATTTCTTAGAGGATGTCTAGTTTCTTGGTCTTGTAAAAAACAAAATTACACAAAGATTTCAACAACTGAAGTAGAATATATAGCAATTATCAGCTATTGTGCTCAAATCTTATTAATGAAGCATCAACTCTAGGATGAGACTGGCAAAAGAGACGCAGACGATCACACCTCCTTTTTTGGCGTGTACGATTGCCTATTCTTATAATCATAATCGTTACCTTTCTCAGAAGCACTGTTCCTTTTACACCCTAAATTTCTATATTCTCTCTATTTTTCCTCTCTGCACCAAAACTTTCTGCCTTCTCTCTATTTTTCCTCCAACCTAAATAGCAAGAACGAAATCAAAGGGACAAAAGAAGATTGTGGCTTCAATTTCCAGCTATGAACAAACTCTCGTTTCTAAGTTCTCTACTTTGTCTCCAATAGTAGGATCTTTGAATACTCCTACTAAACATATCTCTGTTTCCTCTAGGCCCCAAACTTTAGAAAAACCCTTTTTAGGAAACTCCAGAGGAGAGAAAAAGACAAATTTTGGCTATGCTATCTCTATAATCAAACTCGGATTCATCCTCTGAAAATAATGAACCTTCAACAGTATAGCAATTTGTATCTAACTCTGGTGGAGAAGAAAAAGAAGAGAAAGAAGAAGAAGAAAACAAAGAAGAGAAGGAAGAAAAAGAAGTAGAATAATCCTCAAATGAGGGGAAACAAACAAGAAAAGTAAGATTTCATATACCCATTCTTACTCTAACCACTCCTACTCCTTCCACTACTTCCATTACTCCTAAAATTGATCTCAAGGATAAGAAAGTGCTTGAAGTGCACTGGGTTGTAAACAATGATGGATCAGATGAAGAATCGACTCTGTTAATAAGGAGACCACAAACCGTAGAACATATCACAAAATAGGCTCCACAAGAAGAAACTATTAAGGCATAAAAGAAGGAAGAAGAAGAATCAAGGAAAAGAAAAAAAAAGAAATAAGAGAAGGCAAAGTGCCTTTGTCGTAGAAAAGACTGAGGACCAAATTGTTAAGGATGAACTAGTGTTTAAAGAAACCTTTTTTGAAGAAATCCCTAAGGCCAAGAGAACTAAATTAAAGAAACTCACTATACTCTAGAAGGGGAAATCTTCAGCTCCGGTAAAGTTGTTATAATCGATGGAAGTTGAAGCAAGGTACAAGATGTGCTACAAGAAGAGAAAGGTGGTAGCAGGATGCATCTTGCATCCCAACCTATTCGATGATATCGATATTCTCATTACACCTTTCTTTCTTACTATTGGTTGGGAAACCTTTTTAAAATTGGACGAAACAATGTATTATGAATTGATAAGATGTTTTTACACACACATGAGAAAAGAAGAATTTGATGGGAAACTGGCCATCACCTAGTGGGTACATAAATGCGAAATCTTGAATATAGAGGAAATCTTGGGGAACATTCTGAGTGTAATTCCAGTTGGTAAGATTGACGTTCCCTGTCACAAGTGGGACATTGTTGACATTGATCTGGGAGAGATTATGGACTTTATATGTCTGCACACTTAGAATGCCCATAAAGGAAGACCCTGGTATAGAAACTTGGACTTATTGCCAAGATGCCTTGCATCCATTTCAACTACTTCAATTTTTCTAGGGAGTAGCTCAGTAGAAAGATGTAGTCTTTTAGATATGCACATGGTTTATAACCTTTTGAAGGGTAATAAGATGAACCTCCCAGTAATGATAATGAAGTTTATGGTAAAGAAGGGAAGTCACAAGAATACCACTAGTGGCCTACTGTATGGGATGTTGTTGACCAAAATTTGTGCTTATTTTGGAGTGCCTTTTGACAATCTGAATTGGTATAAGCTTGCAAAGTTTCATTCTTCAATTCCCTACCAATTTGGTTGCAAGCTAAAGGACAATGCATGGGTAGAAAAGAAGACAGAAAGAGTAGTAGATCTTTTAGGTCCTACCCCACCAAAGTCAACTCTTATTCCTCTCCAGAGCTCTAGTGATGTGATCCTTCAACATCTGAAGGAATTTTTTTCCAATCAAGACCAAATCCGCAACCAAATAGACAATATGCAAAATCAAATTCTTGACTTGCAGATTTTGATTAGAAAAATGTCTGATTAATGACTATTGTTTTCTTTTCTCTTTTTTGTCTGCCTTATTCGTACTTGTGATAGTCTTGTGAATGTTTAATTTCCTTCCTCCCTTTTTGTTGATAATGACAAAGGGAGAGAAATAGTATACTTTGCACTTGATGATATATTTACTTTGTGATATATTTTCAATATTGCCTTGATGATAAATTTATTATTGATGATATATTCTGTTGAAATGTTGCTGAACTTGTGGAGTTTAAATTTGTGATAAACAAATGATAGACTCCTTCCTTTAAAAGTCAGGCTCCTTTTAATGATAACTGTGAGTAAAGTTTACAGGTACCTTTCGAAACTCTTTATCATTATTTGAAATTTGAAAATATATCTATTATTATTTATCATCATCAAAAAGGGGGAGATTGTTAGCTCAAGGTTTATGATTAACGATTTCGATGATAACTGTATAATATTTCAAAATTAAAAAATGGATTTATTTCCTTATATAGGCAATGATATAATTCTTGAAAGGAAATAAAATCATGGAATAATTGCTTTCTTTCTTGCAAAAACTTTCTTTATAAACTTACCTTTTTAGAAATGGTTCCATGACATCCAGAAGGATCTTACTAATTCAAATAATCAGCTCTGAAAGCCTTAACAGACCGTCCTTCTTAACGTTTGAGTGTCAAAGATTTCAGTAGAGATAATATTGAACATTAAGCATTAGTTAGATATTGAAGATTAAGCAACGACTAGTTAAAGAAAATGCTACTTAAGGAAGAGCCATTACATCTACAAAATAGACACATATACGAGACTTAGGAAATATCTTAGAGCATCAATATTCTTGAAAGTTATATCAAACTCTTTGTTCTTTAGAAAGTGATATCACTATATTTAGAGAAATTGTAAAATCCTTCATACAATTTTTTTTAGAACTTGTAAAGGCTAGTAAAATACTACTATTGTGGAAGGTTAAAGTACCTTGAAAAATATATACTTGTGAGCTTGAAGAGGCTCATCAAATTACTATTTTGGATTTTATTGAAACACTCAAGTTAGATACTTGGGGACTGGACGTAGGCTTGGATTATAAGCTGAACCAGTATAAATCGACTGCATCATTTTTTCTCTCCTCTTAACTTTTAAATTTCTGCATTATATTATGTGTATGTTCATTTTATCAAGAGACTCCTTCACTTTTATAATATGCTCCTTCTGTTTTCAACTTGCAAGAGGTTCCTTTTTATTTTAACAGGTGCTTCCTGTTTTAAATTATTTTAATAGGATTTATTATTTAACAAGCTCCTATCATTTAACATGCTTCTATTGTCTAACAGTCTCCTATTGTTTTAATTTTTAACAGGCCTTGCCTTTATAGGAATTGAAAGTATCTTGCAAAAATTTTCAAGTCACACACAATTCACCCCCCTCTTGTGTGTGTTTGCTTTATCAAAAACTAAATCAAATACCGACATCGACACGATATTTATAACATTGGTCCCAATATGTACACAACTTGCATTTCTTCATATTTATGTTTCAAAATCAATTATAAAATTTATACTTAATGATAACATTTATATTAACAGAATAGTTGAAATATGTTATACTAAGTTCTAACGATTTGTGTTAGATTTTCACCTTTTACATGTTTAAACTGAGAGTAAATTTTCTTTTTTATTTACAATTTTTTAAAATAGCTTAAATTTTGAAATGTTTGTGATTTAGCGATGAATTTCTATAAGTTGTCAACTTTAGATACTTGATCTACAAGCTTGTGCAAGGCACACTACAAGAAGATTGCAAATTACTGACGAAAAATTCCCTAAAAATATTTGTGTAAATTAGTGACAGAAATTGGTTTCTGTAGGTAAATTTGTCCGGGAAAAAAGGTAATTTGCAATAAAAAACATCTTTTAAAGTGGAGAGAATTTTACAGGTAAACTTTGCCGACAGAATTTAGTGTCAAAATATTAAATGTCATCGTAAAAATAGGCACCAATAGTTCCCGGTAAAAATTGCACATGAAATTTACTAACGAAAAGATTTTCCTTAGGGAAATTACTATGTGGTGATACAAAATGGTGTTTCTGTAGGTAAATTATCGATGGAAACACCATTTTGTAGGTAAATTCAAATGAAAGTGGTACTCTCATTTAAATTGGAAGGAAAATGACATCATTTAAATTGGAAGGAAACGTCGTCATTTTCTTTCCAATTTAATGGACAAAACCGAAGCCCCCCTCCCCTTTCGTTTTGGTCTTCGTCTTCTTCCCCTTTATTCTTTCCATCTTCTTCCATCTTTGTCGTTTGTCATATAACAAGGTTGTTCTTCCACCAACTGCTTCCATTGTCTTAGGTGTATCATCTGTTGAGGTTGATCATCCATGCTGTACTTTTGGGTTTATAATAAGTCAAATTATTCATATGTAATTTTGAGATGAATTGGAACTCCTTTTACTTATCTTGATGTGAATTTAAAGCTTTGTTATTTCTCACATATTTCAACTTTATTGCTTAATAGGTGCAATTTGATAGATTTTGGGCATGAGACATAACTTTGACTATGGATGTTGGATGAAGGTCATTCAACTACGCTTCCGAAGAGAACTCCAAGTTCTACAACTTCTGTGAAGACTCCAAGGGGAAATTTTGTCGTCTAAAGGGCCAATATGGCACAAATTTGTAGAGGCCTAGGGCATGTCCATTAAATGGACATAATGTCCATTAATGGACGTCGCTTGGCCAATTCCACTCTAGAAACTCGAGAAGATCCACTTAACGGACATTACTTAACCAACTTCACTCCAAGGACCCGAGAAGGTCCATTAAACGGACAAACAGTCCGCTTAATTGACTTTGTCGACCCAAGAATGTTCTGCCTTCCCCTGTTTAGAAAAAACTAGGTTTCTTTGAACCTAAGACACTATAAATACTCATTTTTAAGACCTAAAGAGGGGCTAGACACTGAAAACGAGGTTGTAACACAAAGAGGCACCAAAAGAGGAAAAGAGGAAGGAATCAAGTATTAAAAGCAACCTTGTTTTGTGTTCTCTCTACCTTCTATCTCTACTCTTTTTTGGATGTTGATTGTCTTTATGTGTATAGATTCTGTTATCATGTTCTGGAACTAAACCCCATTTAGGGTAAGGGTGTAGCCTATTTAGGGAATGGATTTGTATTTTATGGATTGATTGGTATTGAATGAAGGTTCTTGGGTTATGTTTATCTTTCTTATATTTCACTGTTGTCTCTATGCTTGATCACCATAGATGCAATCATAGGAATCATACGATGAACTGAGAGGTGAAGAATGATTTATACACTAGGAAGATAAACACATTAGATTTAGAGATAGAAATGTTCTAAACTAGTGTGATAACTTATGATTGCTTGTTCTTAATGAATTTGACTACTTAGATTTCACATTGAGATATGGTAATCAACTAGTTGGGTGTTCTTATATTTCTTGAGAGAGAAAATGAGTAAAGTTGTGCAATTGTTATTATAACCTATCATTCAATCAATTCCATAATTTATTGATCAATTTCCTAAATTGGTGAACCCCAAAGCGCTAAGTTCAAATCATCAAATTTTCCCTAATTGTTTATTTCCAGTCTTTACAACTTATTGTCTACTCACTTCCAACCATCTTTTAAGTTTATTTTTACTTTCATTCAAGTAATTAGGATTAATTATGTAGTGAGTATATTAGTCCTTATGGGAGACGACCTTGGAATACTCGATTTGTAGGTACTAGGAACGACTCTATTCACTTGCAGATTGTTTCGACCATATTTTTTTTGCTTCAATTTTTATTGTTAAATGATTTTATGTTCATTGTTCATTGGTTTTGTTACTGTGGATTGCATTATCAGGGTTTATTTCATTTGTTACTGTGGATTGATTGAGGACAAATTGATGTGCGGTGTTAATTGAATTGGTTTTTAAACATATGTGATCTGATTATTAGCACAAGAAAGATGATGAACATATTTAGGAACTTTACCAAACTATGATGTCTTCTTGCATCGTGATCTACCCAACAATGATTACATCTACTTACTTTGTTACTGTTGTACATTTTCATCCTAACTTTTCCATTGCCTTTTCTTGTCCTTTTCTATTTGAAAGTAACAACTTTGAATTGCATCAAAAGACCGTATTAAAAAAGGAAGATCCTATATAGTTTTTTCAGTTTCAATCAGAAAATGATGCCTCATTATTTACTACTAAACCAAAACCAAGAATTGGTTGCTTTCCTCTTTCTTTAACTTTTTTAATAAGAAAAGATAAAGAGACATTAAAAAGTAACAGTTGGTAGATATAATCTAAAGGAAAAGGGAGAGGGTGAAGTTTCATGTATCATAATGTTATGCTCTTTTTAATTTCTCATTTCCCATTTTCAACATATTTTTCTCATCTTCATTTTTTGTAACGTACTAATATGATCAAAAATCTTATCTTCATTCTTCTAACCTACTAATGTGATCAAGAATCTAAGTACTTATTATGGTTGCATCATTTCCTCTCTCCTCAAAAGGTTTTAGCCTTAAATCATTACAAAGAAGGTCTAGCTTATAAGTGTTCTCATTGATTCTTTTAATGAATTGAAATGGATCATCTCCTTTAGGCAAACACTTAAACCTCCTATAAATTAAGGACCTTTCTTTTTTTATATGTACCCAAAATCAATCGTCAGGCATAAAAAATAAACACCTACTCTATTTATTAACCTTTAGATAGTATTTTTCATTCTCATGTAGTAAACAAATTTTAAACAACCAAAGTTAAATTCATTAGCATTGCAAGCACTCTTAATATTTCTTCCCTTTGTAAATAAGGTCACTTGCTTGTTTTTATTTCTTGTGACACTCATTCCTTTTCTTTTGAAATTTTTTTCTCGATTTTTGGTTTGAACCCTATCCTTTAGAACTCTTGGTCTCACTTTTTTTCTTTTCATGACTTTTAGACTCTCTTACATCATTATACGTTGCCTTGATCTTCTTAAATTATTATTTCATTGCCTAAGAAAGAGAGATCACATTTTCCTTCTCTTCTTTAGGTGTTAAACCATCTTTAGAAGGCATACTTATAAGCTTCCTAAAGAAACACTAATTTATAAACATTTTTCTTAACTTATTTTACTTTACTATTTCCTTTATATATATAACTAATACAATGTAAAGAAAAATAAATAATAAGATAATTGAAACGATTTTGATGACATCCTAGAAACAAGAAGACCCAACTAAGAATAGAAAAAAGAGAGAGACTTAAGAATGAATACTAGAAGAAGATACCCTAACTAGGAATATTACAAATGAAGAAAAAAAGAAACCAAAATGGATAAACATTTGATTTAAAGCCTATATATGATACCAACTTTTGAATATGAAGAACCATGAACCAAACAGACAAAGGTTAGAACTCTACAAAGTCAAATCTTATAAGTTTTGGGTTAGTTTAGTAAAGTGTAAAGGATAAAAACCATCGCTTAATTGGGATTAAATTAAATAAATATCGTAAATCTCTACATCTTGTTGTTGAAGTTTGTTCCCTTTTATATATGATTTCATATGATTAATACTTAAGTTGACAAACTAACAAATATTACTCCTTTAACTAAGAACTCTAAAATACTAATACTACTTTAGTTGGAACCTTAATATACTACTTTGATAAAAACTTTAGGTAGTCATTAGGTTTACATTAATGACTCTTAATTTACTTATTTCAAAGCGTAGGAGCATATACATTGCCTAATCATTTAAATTTAAAGCGTAATGAAAAGGAGAATTTGAGTTATATTTGGTTATTCTCATATAGCAATTAACGAGAATTGTTAGGGAACATATTGTTTGGGTTCTTTTGATTTTAAACAACATTTGTATAGATTAGGATTGACAATTCATTTATTAAGTTTTAAAAAAGGTCTAAAATTTATAATGCAGAAAAAGTTTATAAGCAATAAGTCTACACTACATCAGTTTTTTTTGCACACCCACACTAAGAAACATGATGGTGTGACCTTCGTCAACACCTGATGCAAACAATTTAATGTATGTAAAATTTACACTTTAATATTAATTTGACAAATAATATTAGTTTAAAATTATCACTTATTAACATAAACAATTATAATGATATGACCAAATACAAAAAAGCATTGAACGATAGTCTTAGAAATGAAACTGTTGACGAGAGTCAGATATATCTTGATACAGTTAGTGGTAGGTCGTGGAAGGACTTTAAGCTTAAGTTCTTTTGCAAACACACGCTATTCACAATCCTCCACATCCAGTATAACTAGATCTAATAAGCGGTTTGCATCCAATGAGAGAGTCGTTTAGCTTGAGAGCATAGTAGAGATGCTGGCAATTCAGTTGCAATAGTCAATGGAGGACATAGGCTAGCTTCGTAATGAGATGGATGAGTTGAAGGGGAGAGTTAGCACCTCATCGTAGCAGTCAGATTATCCCCCTTCACCAATTGAATAGCTTATATTTATAATATTTTGGTACTTAAATGGATTTTATTCGATCTTTTATTACTCTTATGTTTTTTATGAATTCTTAATTTACAGTTATTTTGAAAATACTTATTGTTGTACATTATAATTTTATATTATATTACCATTCAAAATAATTTTTACATTATCTTATCGATCAAGATTATATTATTTAGAGAAATTAAATGTAGAAAAAAAAACAATAGATTATCAACAAAAGATTCAAGTGGAAAGTGAGAAATTGTAGCTAAGGGGGTCGTTTAGTTCCACTTCTATTTTTCTGTTGTTGTTTTTGGTTTCTGTTTCCTGTTTTTGGTTTCTTAAAAAAAACGAAAACCTGTTTGGTTAAGATTTGTAATATAAAAACTGAAAACAAAAACATGTTTAGTTTTATTATCTTATTTCTATTTTTTGTAATTATACTCTTATGTGTAATAATTATAATACAATATATTATATTTTAAATTAATTAATTATCATTATAGCTAAAATTAAATATATGCAAATCAAATATTATTAAAAAATTACACATTAA
>JANKYE010000004.1:12108000-12118343 GCA_032467995.1 Erythroxylum dillonii
AATATAATTAATTAATTAAAATTTTCTCTTTTTAGCAATTAAATATAATTAATTAAAATATATTAAAATTTGACGTAAAACAAAATTTTAACAAATTTTATTTCTCAATATTTTTTAACAAACCAACCACTATTAATGGTAATGATAATCATTCCTTCCTCTTAACCAACCATCATAATAATAATGATTATATCCATTCTTATTCCTCACTATATTTGTTCTCATTCTTATTACCATTCCTCCATGTAAACCAACTGCTCCCTAAGTAATAGTCCAATTTAATCCTTAATCGAACGTTCCAACTAAACATTACAAAAATTTTATTAGACTAATTTAAGAAAATTTTAGACTCAATTTTACTTAATAATCCAACATTATTCCCTTTTCCACTTTATTCTTAATTATAAAAATATCCTTACTAACCTAACTGCCATGATTACTAAAATAACCTTAACTATTAAAAGTCTCATTTTACCCTCATTTGTTTATGTTGATACTGAAAATACCCTTCTTAGAACTAAATTCCAGTTTGACCCTTAAATTTTTGCATTTCCTATTTTGCCCCTTAATACAACTTAAATTTTCCAAAAATTGTCGTCTTCTTCACCCTCTCCTCTTCTCATACCTCCTCTTATTTTATCATTCTTCAACCACCTTTTCTCCATTTTTATCTCTTTCCATGACTTCAATTATTGTCCCAAATAGTCAAAACATGCAATCCAATTATAAACTAGTGTAGGATGACTAGAAATCACAAAAAGGCATATAATAGCTACTAGAATTTTACCTTTGTATTAAGGGATTTTGGGGTTGTTAACTTACACTATTTCCTCACAATTTTCTTCAAAACAACCTTTGTACTAAGGGAACACATGAGAAAAGATTCACATGTAGGAGAAAATGGAACATTAACACACTTACGAGCTAGAAAATGAAGAGAAAATAAAGAATGAAGTTGATTTTCATTGGTGCGTTTGATATTTCCAATTGATGGCTTCTTTTTATACCCCTCTACTTAATGGTTTTATGGGTTGGGTTAGTTAGTTAAGGCTGAGATGATTAATTAAGGTTGGGTTGCTCTTTGTTTTGTGGGCTTTACACAAAAAGGATAAATGGAAGGTGAAGAGACAACAAAAGCAATAATAACATAATAACAATGAAAAGGAGACATTAAGGAAAAGACTAGTATAACAAAAGATAACAAGCTTACAAGAAAGATGTAGATGGAGTTTAAAGAGAAATGACAAAAACAAGATGGTGAATTTGTTGGAAAGGGATTAGAGGGAGAGAGAGAAAGAGGAGCTTCTTACTCAAAACCTTATATTATGTTTCTTTTTTTTTCTTGCAAATAGATCTTACTATTTCTACCTTGCTTATATATTTTTGTTGTTTATTTTTTGTATCATTTCTCAACTTAGATAAAGTATCTTGGAGAGTTCATAAGCAAATACATGGTGATGGTTTTTTAAAGTGATTTCTTAATAGTCAATTCATTTATTATTGTACTTCTTGTTTAACTTAGTGGTAACGTTGTCATTCGTACCTAAATTAAATCCTAAACTCCTACAACAAAAACATATGTAGTATAAAAAAGTAGAGATAGTTTCTATAACAAATTATAACTTGTTAATCATTATATAATGAACCAATAGGAGGTTATGATAATAAGAAAATATGCAACAAAATTTGGAAAATTAAATTTGACAGATAATATCGATGAATTATCAGTTAAATTAAGCTTGGTCCACAGTCGCATCCATTATTAGAACTATATTTTTTCATCGATATGAGACAAAGATTATTTATTGATCAAATATTTGTTATGGTACTTAATACTTACCTTTCCTCCTAGTTAGCTAATCAGAAACCATAATTTAATAACTAATGTGTCATCCCATAGGTAATGCTTCGCATCATTTTTGAGCTTATCTCTTTAAGTTTTAGACAAACTAATATGTAAAATGTTAGTAGCTAAATAATTAACTTTATTTCCATATCATAGAAGTTTTATGCTTGTAGAAAACAATTGTTCGTCGTAATAGTCTTTTCATAAATTGACTTTGCTCTTTACATGAACCAGGTAGCTTAAATTAATAATAACTCAATTTTTTGCTCCACTCTTACCTTTGATCTCCATATCAAATTCACTCAAAAAAATTTCCACCTCATTAGTCTCAATTTCACATTTTTCTTGTCATTAAATACCCAAAGGCCACATGATCAGAATAAACATTTACTTAGTTCCCAATAAGTAAGAATGAAATTTTAGTGGTTGAATAATTTTTTATGTGCATCATTTAAGGTTATTAATGTGTAGTTTATAGCATGTATCATTGTCCTAATTTGTTGACCTAAGATAGTTCCTATCATATGATCAATTGTGTCACGCATTATCTCAAATAAAAGACTTTAGTCTAACTGTTGAATAATTGGTGCCAACATCAACAATTATTTCAACTTATCAAATGTATTTTTACACCCCTTGTCCAATATGAAAAGAACATCTTTTTGTAGCAAATTATAAAGAGAAAATGTGTTGTAGGAAAAATCCTTAATGAGTTTGATACAAATTTGCATGTTTGAGAAAAGAACAAAATTCTTGAACACTAACAAAGTAATGAATAGATTGAATAATATAATCTTAACTTTATCTACCTCCAAAGGTCTTGTTGAAATAACATATCTTAAAGCAATACCTTGTTACACCATATAATGACACTTTTCAAAGCTCATGGTTTCTATGTACCTATACAATATGAGTGTTAGATTATATAAACAATTATTGAATGAATCTTTATGAATGGTAAAATCATCGATGAAAATATCTATGATATGTTGAACATAATCTAAAAATATACTTACCATACACCTTTGGATAGTGGTCAATGAATTGCAAGTTATAAATACCATTCATCAATATTACATCTTACACAAATGTAATATTTGACGCACGGGAGATGGCTAAAAATTATTTGCAAACAATAAATATAAAAGTAAAATATAAAGACTCATAATGTATCTTATGAAGATGATGAAGCACAACATGTGTTCGATAAAGCTAAAAAGGAAAGTTATTCATATAGATTTAGAACTAATCATAGGACTCAACCTAGTTTTAAAAGTATTTTGATTGATAAAAATGTTGTTTTATGATGTAAAAGTGTTTGAGTTAGATGGTTTTATTATTAATGTATTCCTTTAAATGCTTTAAACTTATCATATTTTAAGAAACAATAAATGTTACAATAATGATAGGTCTAATATTTAAGATCTCATTATAAGATTCATTTGCCTTACTTCAAGATTTAGAAAAAGAATGTCAGTTGATTATAGATACATGTAAGTCTATTTGAGAAACAACATAATTTACTATTCTAGATGATAGATGGATTAATAAAAAAAAAGAACCTTAATTAATTTTTTAGTTCATCTTAGTGTTAGAATAAATTTTCTCAAGTTTGTTGACAATTCTAATGCGATAAAAGGTGTTTATAATTTATTTGAATTATTTTTTGTGTTTGAGTGGTTAGACTAAAAAAAGTTATCCATTTTGTTACAAACAATTCATCTAATTATACAACAGCTAAGTACTTGTTACAATCAACGTATGGGCATATTTATTTATTTTCATGTGTTGCTCATTGTGTAAATATCATTTTAAAAGATATGAGTTATATATAACACATTTCTAATCTTACTTTAGGTGCATTTCTAATAGAAATTTTTGTGTAAATCATAATCATCTTACACTTTTCTCTTAGTTAAGAAAGTAAGAAGATTAGGTTGAGATTATGTGTCCTATTGCTATTAGGTTTGAAACTATATTTATAAATTTGAAAAAGTGATGTAATCTAGTACTTTAAAATTTATTAAGAAGCAAATATTTTTCAATATACAAGTTATTTTAGGGTGTGAAATGAAAAGAGGTTTATATTATTATTCTAGATAATAAATTTTGAGATGCTTACTTGATTATTATGAAGATTGTGGCTCCACTTATAAGAATATTTAATCAAACAACTTATGCATCAAGTTATGAACGTAATTAAAGTATTTTTGAACATACTTATACAAAAAAAAAACAAAATTGTTTGGAACATCATACCTAACAACCTTGTATATGTTGCTTATAATATAGCGATAAATAATATATATTTTATTGATTGAATTTTTTTATAGTACTTTATTTGTATTATTGATTCAATAATTTCTCTATTGCATATTTAGAACGTTTAGTAAGAAAAGAATATATGATCTAGTAGGTATTAATTGTATTGAGCAAACTAATTTTTGGATTGCAACAAAGGAACCATAGCTTGCTCTTTGATTACAATAATCTTAAAAAAGACAATTTACAAAGAAAATATATTTGTTACGAAGAATGAATTAAGAATATCTACTAATAATTAGTTGATATCTTATTTTAATTATATTTTAAAATGTTATAAATGAAAAATTATCATATATTATTAATTTATAATTTATTTAAATGCAATATAGTACGTTGATGTACAAACTTTAGATGCAAGCATGATTTATAAGCCTTTAAATAATGTAAAAGAATTTGAAAATTTTTAAAACGATAAGACACAATCTTCTTCAAAAGTACTATTTTAATTTTTATGTTAGATTCAATTTTAATTAGAATTATTAAATTATCATTAATATATATTATTATTATTTAAGTATAGTGTTTCGTTACCATAATATACTTTTAGTTATTATCATAATTTTTACTTTTATTTATTATATACTAATTTTTTAATAGTCCACTATTGAACATGTTAATCTCTTTATATCAAAAAGTATGATCTATTTTTCACAGTGAAATAATTAAGTTCTCTATTTTTTAAATTATAAGTTTAATGTTCCCGGTTTTCAATTGTTTAATTAAGTTCATGCATTACAGATGAAAAGAAAGTTGGCACATAATAATGACGTGTACGTAAATTTGAAAATTTCAAAATGATATTGTATAAAGAAGTTATGTAATTGTTTTATGAACTTGTAGACAGTCAGGGAACTATAACGATACAGAATGATTGATTGTTTTAAACGAGAAACAATGCTAAAGTAAGAACCAGAATCTTTGATACAAGCAGCAGGCAAAAGGTCGAAGGAGAAAGGGCAGGGGCAGGGGCAGGGGCAGGGCAGTCCCTAGTTTTGACTTGTTGGGTTACTAACAAGCGAAAATATGGAAATAATCAAAAGACAAAAAGGGGGGGACTGGGGACTGGGGAGACGAGGTTTTGTTGATAAACCACGGGGTTTATGGTTGCAAAACGTGGGACGGGAACGGGAGTGAGTGGGAGGTAGAATTTTTGGTTGGGTTGATTGGTTTTTAGATGATCCCGATTCTCAAGCTTCCATCCCATGACCGCTTTTCCCGCTCACCCGGTCGTGTGGACAATCCTATATGTAAGCTCTCTCTCTCTTTGAAGCTTCTCTTTTCTCTATCTCTCTCTTTGCTTTGGCTCAATATTCGTGTTTCCCACATTTAAGACCCTCTGAACGATCAACTTTCAACTCGTCGTTTGATTTGCTTGCTCATTTGGGGTACGTTTGAGTTCTATTTTATTTCGAGCTTTTCTCGCTTTTTCTTTTTCACACACGTTCCCATCTTTTACTCTTCAAAAGGTTAGATTTTGACATCTCCCTTTTCCCTCTTTTATCAAAAACTAAATCTTCTTTTAATGATTTCAATTTTTAGTTATTGGAATGTATGGTTTAGTGATCTTAGGCTCGTTTTACTTTTAACCATTTCAATCTTTCTTTCTTTCTTTCTTTTTGTTATGTTTCTGTGCTCCCATTTTCTTCCTCTGTTTGAAAACTTATTTCTTCTAAATATTTTGGTCAATTTGCCAATTTTGCAACATTGTGGATGTCAACTGATAATAGGTTGATGATTGCAACTTTTAGTATTGTATATTGATGCTGGAAAGGATTTTGAGGTGGGTTTAATGGAGGTTATAAGGAGATCAACTTGACTTTTAGAATTGTGAGACTTCCTTCTGAAGGTGAAACTATGTATGTTTAATTGTGCAGGATGGGAAGGGTTAAACTAAAGATCAAGAGGTTGGAGAACACAAATGGCCGTCAAGCGACCTATGCCAAAAGGAAACATGGCATTATGAAGAAGGCTAATGAGTTATCCATACTCTGCGACATAGACATTATCCTTCTCATGTTCTCTCCGACCGGTAAACCATCGTTATGCAAAGGAAAACGCAGGTATCCTTCGTTCATTTTGTTTTTTTTTTTTGGGTCTGAATTCTACAAATACAGCTGGTGAGCATTAAGCTTGCCTGACAATTTCCCGTCATTTTATGGATTTGTTTTTATCCTAGCTTAGGCATTACATTGCATAGCCACATTTACGAAAACTCACTGCATGCCATTTATTGTTTAGCTGTACAATTGCTGTCAAACTGACTAAGAGCAATATAATGTAGGCTTATATATGTTGACAATTGGATGCTTGATTGCCAAGCACATTACTGTCCTCCCTTTTCTTCAAGGATAGTAAATATTTCAGCCAGAGGACAAGTTTGATGTATGGGATGTTTGCATTTTAGTTTTTCGTGTTCAATTGTGTTCTCACAATATCCATCTCATAATCAATTTCATCATCCTTATGGTCATGATAATCATGATTGGAAGAATAAATCTCTTGACATTTCTTTTTCCATGTGGTAATGTAGCATTGAGGAGGTTATCGGAAAATTTGCTCAGTTAACACCTCAAGAAAGGGCAAAGAGGTACGCTCAAGTTTTATTTCCTTCCTTTGGTTATTCAACTGCATAAGTTAATTGTTCTTCAGCTAGATAGCTGATTTCCTTTTTCTTGTTTATTTCTACTTAATTCGAACAGGAAGCTAGAAAGTCTTGAAGTAAGTTCCTTCTTATGGGTCATTATGAGCATAGTATTTTTCTGTTTACTGCTTTGCTTCTCTTCCTTCAATATTAATTTTTTCACTTCTTACTTTGAGAGTCTAGGCACTAAAGAAAACGTTTAGAAAGTTGGATCATGATGTAAATATACCGGACTTTCTGGGTACAGGGTATGTGTTCTCCGCTTATTATTTTGATTTTCATTTACATTCTTTGGTATCTATGTATTAACAGTTTGTCGCCCTTGTTGGTTTGCTTCAGTTCACAAACAATGGAGGTACAGTCACATGCCATCTAATTCAAATTACTTAGAAGTCTTTTCTTTTGTGTTTATGACGATGGCAGTTTCGCATTTTTCAAATTATATGTAACAGGACCTTACTAACCAATCAAGGTATCTGCAGAGTCAACTCTCTGAAGTGCAGGAGAGACTGAGGTAAGAATCTGCAAATTATTCCAGTTTAGAGCTGTTTCAGCTTTTAAACCATCCTATGCAAAAAATTAAAAAAAAAAAAAAACCATCCTATACAACTTTTGACTTTGAGTTCTGCAGCTATTGGACTAATCCAGATAAGATAAATAGCATAGAACATTTGGGGCAGCTTGAAAATTCACTCAGGGAGTCTCTAGACCGAATTCGAACACAGAAGGTATGCCTATTAATCCTTGTATGGGTGTTCTTAAGGGGTTCCAAAGTTTATATCCAATAATTGGTATCGTTAAATATACAAAATGATTGTCCAAGTTTTATTTGGAAATATCAACTAATTTTTGGCAGAATGAAGGCCGATAGCTACCAAAATTTGCTGTAGTGAGAGTAACATGTTGTAGGACATTCATCAGCATCTGCATTCTACAAGCTCTTTTTTTTCTTTTTTTCTTTTTTCTTTTTTTTTTTTTTGCGTGCAAGGCTGTAACCTTTGAATCACTACTGCTATTTACTGGTTTCATCTGCATTTTCATCTTATCTTACCTCTTCTTGCCAGGAAAATCTAGGAACACAACTTATTTCTTTAGAATGCAGTAGTCCGGTAAGGCATGACTCCTTGTATACAACAGTTCTGATACGTTTCTTCTTGTCCCGTTGGTAAATGTTATCCAAGTTACATTTGTCTTCAGTTCCAGAATGGGATGCATGTGCCTTTCAGAATGGTTGCCGAACAGCAGCTATCATCTGTGCCATGGATTCCTAATAATGACAGTCACCATATGATGTTAGCAGATGACCCAAATCTGGTTCCCCATAGGTGAGTGGCATGCAGGTGGAAGAGAAATGAAATATGCTGTAGAATTAAACTCAGATCTTTGAAGAAACATTTCATCATTTATATGTTTATTGTACCATACGTCACTCCTTTACCAGACCATGAAAATGGGGCACAAATTCTATGAAATGCATGTCAATTATATTACCATATGAAGAACAGGTAAAACGCGATGTACCCAATCTATACATACCTATTGAGTGGACCTTGTTTTGTCTGCAGGGATGTTGAATGCTCTGCGGGTTCTTCCTTTGGGAGTTATCCTGGCTACTTTAGCGCAGGAAAAAGTTCTGACTTATCAAATTCTGGCCAAGAGAATGGTGTGAATGGTCTGTTTAATGAGCTAAATGGAACAGCATCCCTGAGGCTGCAGATGGCTGGGCAGTACTCGTACCTGCCATATAGTCTAGATTTATTGAATGATACAAAGTACCAGCCTGCAACAGAGATTAATATACATGAAAACCATGTGGATTATCAAGTTCACGGAAGCTTTGAAGCCCCTCAACCCGATTATGATACAGGCCCTAGTAGTTGGGCTTCCACTTCAGGGCATTGTGCTGTTACCATGCTTGATGAGCATCTATATTCCCGGGTTAGTGAACCTCAATGTTCCCCACCTTTTCTCAAGTATTTTCCCCGTTTACTTGGGTGACTTTAAATTCTGAGATATTGAGAATGATCGAATAAATGCAACCATTATCCCAAATTTTGTTTTTATTTTTGATGGGTGAGGGAGGAAGGAAAACGGCATTAACATGAACATTTTGACATGGCAGCCTACTTCTTGCAAGACTAAATCAAGGCAGGGGCTCCTTCCAGTCTCACCCTTAGTAGAATGGACTCACAGCAACAACCCCCAAGTTCATAATTACTACAACTGTAACTATGACAATTGAACTAAAGGCATTGAAAAGGCACTAACTTCGTTCAGGTTTTAAAATCTAAACATACACTTGTTTGCATTCTGTTAAACCCATCACAGTTATCACTCCTTGCTTTCTGTTTTTTCTGCTAGGTACAAATTGGAGATAGAGTAAGCACCTCTCTTTTTCCTTCGACAGCAGCAATGTTCTAAGTTACATGCATGATTTTGTGCAACTAAATTTATACACAATAATCTGCTTAACAGAACAAGTTTTTCATTTGGGACTGTAGTTTTTGCATATCTGCCTGCACGTTATCAACAAAACTACTTTGTAGATGCTTTAGATTTACTTTAACAGAAACCAATTTATTATGAGTTTGATATTTGTTCTTGTCATAAATTATTTATGGACCATTTTAGGAATCTTTATGCTTCTCTTGTGGTCTTTGCAGGTATAAATATAATGCCCTGGCATGCTCGTGTTAAGACTTTCCCATGGTGATGGAAACCTCGTCACCAATCTTTAAATCATCTTTACTGTTTCTTGCTGCAGCCCAACTGAGGTGCCACTGTTATTACCGTTGACCAACTGATCAAGTTGTTGTTTGGAGTGCTTGGTCGAAAGAAACCGTTGAAAGGGCAAATAGGGATTTTCCAGAAACACAAGTGTTAGAAGCAACCAGTGATTGGCATTGTATGTATAGGGCATAACAGCGTAGGCAAGTTATTAACCAATGAGGCACCAGTTGTGAGATATTACCAAATCTTCTGTGTGATATATATAGTAGTAGGCTATCCCAAGTTATGTATAGTCGACCTCTTTTTGGTGACAGAACTCACTGGTGGAGGCACAGACTAGTTCACTGCCCCCCTGAGCTGTATACTAATACCATATACCAATGTTTAAGATTCTGCAATGCATATAAGTTGAATTTAATAGTTTTGCCTCCTCTCTCCATATAAGCCATATTTCGTTCGGTAAATGACATTGACTGCACGCTTCAAGTTGCTTGACAAGACAGAAACAATACCAAGTCCATATTGCGCGGTGATTGCATTTTCTCGACTCACCACAAAGGATGGATATTGACAAAAACCAAGAGGGCTTTAAGTAATTTAAAAACGTCTGACAAGATAACTTTTATGTTGTAATATGTGTTCAACTACATATAAATAATTAGAAAATAAAGAGATAATTTTGAGAAGAATATTTTAATATGTATAAAGCAATTTTTTGAGAAGAACACTTTAATATGTATAAAGCAATTTTTAATGTTAATAAAGCAATTTTTTAGATGAAATTTAATTATGATATCATAA
>JANKYE010000004.1:12169779-12181041 GCA_032467995.1 Erythroxylum dillonii
TACCACACAGACACCACACAGTCGGCTGGAGATACACCGAATACACTTATCATCAGTCATACATTCGGTAGCCACCAAAGACACCTTCATCATTCATTCCTGCATCTGATCACCATCCACCTTCACCAGGCACTTCACCATCACTCAGCAGTCAGTCTCTGGAGTCATGGTTAGTGTCGGGATTCCAGCATTGATGGATATCACCGGAGTTATGCGTGGCTAGGGTTTTCGATCCTCTTGAAGATGTAGCATCAGGCTTGAGTTCACGGGCTTTAAAAGGGAGTATCATTTATTATCTGAAAGTTTAGTTAAGTTATTGTAAGACTCTTGGTTAGAGATTACAGTGGTTTAGTTAGACTAGCATGATTAGGGTTTAATCATGTGTTGAACAATATTTTGAGATTTGGATATTGTTTATGTGGATTCTTGCGCTTGAATATATGAGGTTTCATATATGTCTTAGGTGATTGCATTGATCCCGATTATCTGCATGGTTGTGTTTGATATGAATGATTAAGTTTGATCTGATGACCAATTGCATGAACATGTCCATTCCGCACACTAAGGTTTTTAATGAGGTTTTAATTAATGGGTTATTTAATTAAATTCCTTGGACTTAAGGGGTTCCTTAAGGTTACTTTTTCGGAAGCTTAGTGGATTCTATTCCCGCAACTTAATTTTGAACTGTGATAGCCTAAACACATTTTCGAGAGGAATTTATCAAATTGATTATCATTCGAATTTTTGTTGATTTCAAATATTCCCAAAATCCAAAAATATTCTTTTATACATTTTTCTTTAATTTTAATTACTTTCCTCAATTTTGATGAACTTGCAAAACCCCTAACTTTTTATCAGCTTTTATTGCATTTGTTTGACTTAGGCTAGCTTTAAACCATTTTTCGTCGGTTCCAAGAAGTGAGACGACCTAAGGTTCAACTTATACTGCAATCTTAGAATTTTTATTTTTGACCGGTTTCCGAGGATCGATTTTAGGATCGAACGACGAGCCGCGATCAAGTGGCCACAACCATGAGGGGTCTTTTATTTCATCTATCAAATAAGATTGCTTTTTTTAGTTTTTTATTTTAGATAGTGAAGGGGGTTCTTCCATTCTATCCCTTTCATCCATACTGATGAACGATATTGGAAAAAATTTTCTTTTCTTTTGTTCTAGCCCATGATTTAAACGATTCACACATACACCCTAGTACATGTTCCTTGACGTTAATATTTTCAAACTTTAATGAAGCAATCTATTTGAAATTATATAAACAACTACAATAATCTAACCAGATCATAAATTTAAGAAACATCCTTGTTAATAATGAGAACGTAACCCTTTTTTTTGTAACTACTAACATTCAATAAGTTACATTTAAGGTTTAGGAACGTATGAGATATTGTTTTTAACAAATCATTCTTCGTTTTTATATTAAATCACATTTTCCTATCACTTTCATAGTAGAACAATTATTAAAACTCATTGTAGAATTAAAATCTTTATTTAGATAAGAAAAAAGAAAACTTACTCCCACTCATATGGTTATTATAACCTATATCCTCATACCAAATATCTTGGGTTTTCATCTTGAACATCCATGAACAATATTTCTACTCCCTTCCTTTTAATGAAGTTTAAACTCTTTTCCTTTTGTTTGTCAGTAGGCAGTTTAGTATCATAATTAGATATATAATGGCCAAATTTATGGCATCTAATGCACTCTACTTTGGATTTTGACAAATCTCATCCTTTACCTTTTCCTTGAAGTTGGTCATTATTAGTTTTGTAATTGCTTTTGAGATCTTCATTTCTTTGATTTCTCCATCCTCTACCACTAGCTTTACCCCTTCCTTTACAATTTTTGGAATGGGTATTACTATAAGCCCTCAATGCTTGCTCCTTTATCGTTTAACTTTGGTTCATCTTTATTTCATAGACTAGAGGAACAAAAGTGGTAAAAAAGAGACAGAGGTGATATCTATCTAAAAAGAAGAAAGACTAAAAACTTAAAATTTCATTAGAATCTTGAAATACTTATATAAGCAAATACATACCATAAACAATATAAAGAGATAATAACTTATGATTTGCATAAATCATTAGATAACAATTTATGACTTGAATAAATTGAATATTTAACTAACTCCTAAAAAATAAGATAAAATAGATTTCTAATTAGTTTAAAACAACTAAGAAATAACTGATTAAATAAGATGTGCAGAAAAACAAATTTTAAATCAATTAAGTAAATTCTTTTTATTGTCTTAGGTAGTAAGATGGGTTGGTAGATATATATAGAAAATCAACCATTATCTAGAATTTTGTATATTAACAGAGAAAAACTAAAGCTTCCCTTTCAAGATTATGTCAATGGGTAGCGTAGACAAAATTGAAACCCAAAGTATAGGCTGTTGATGGTTTTAAAACATTTCCAGGTGTACAAGAGGCCAGAGGCCCTGTTGGTCTAACTAAAAAAAATGCCAGAGGCCTTGTTTCTCTAACTAGAAAAAGAATGCAATTTACTTACAAGACCTCTTAAAGATATTCTTTACCTAAAACCTTACTTGCATGATTAAAAAATTGTATCTATCTCTGTCTTTAACTAAAATACAACCAACCCCAGATGGAGACAATTTCTTAAACATTATGGTTTATTTAACTCTACTTGTGTTATAGATGGGGAAGCACATTGTGTTAGTGTTGCAAGTTAAAACATTTGCCAAATTGAATCCTTTAGCCCAATAGTTGAGAAAGCGAGGATATTGTACTTCTAGCCCTTGATTTCCATCTAAATAGAGCTAAATTGGCAAAGATCTTAGAGATATTTACTAATTCCATGAGTTGATATAAAGTACTTATTTACAAACGCTTGACATTTGAACAAGTTAGTGGAATTGGATGAAAGTAATGACCAATAATCTAACATAGATCTTACACTTAGACACCACATGAAGTAACAATGTTATGGAAGTAATATTGTCTTTGTAAGATGAGAGATATTGTCTTTGAAGAGGAATATGCTAATATTCCTTTAGTTGTTATTGATAATGATGTGAGTCTTATTCTTGATATTGTCGAAGTAACAAATCTAGAACAACAAGACAATATTGAGGAACTCCCTGTTCAGATTACAGAAACTATTCTAGAAAACCAAACTCACCAATCACAGAAACAATCATCTAAAATCATCAAGCGTACTTAGATTTGTTGCAGAAGTATACCTAGATCCATGCGAATAATGTGATTCTTGAGTCTTGTAGTTATCCATTTTCCAATTCAATATGTACATCTATTTTCTCTCAAGAACCATCTCTTCTTTGACTGATGGAATATTAGAAAAGACAATTATTGATATCACTTGGGGACCATAACCCTAACTTTTTAAATAATTTGTCTTATTTTTATTTTAGCCCATCATAAAACAAAAATTAGACTTTTGGATCTCTACACATTAAAGCCCATACTTTATTAGATGTCATATAGCCTAAAGCCTTTAACCTTAATAGATTACTTTAACCAGGCTTAACTTTATGACAACTCATAATATATATATATATATACCCACATGTTAGATTAAATCAAACAATCTCCCACTTGGGTTATATATATATAATTCCTTTAATTGTATATCATGTCATAATCTTATGAGCTCAAAATTTGCAATCACTACCAAATACATCTTTAAGCAATCTCTTTCATTAATTATAATAACATAGGATCAAAGATGTTTTCATTATACACATATCATAACTAAACCCATCAATGGTCATTTATGCCAATATAATTGAACAATATAGAGAAATTACATGTAATGTGATCTTAACATGCCTACTTCCAACTGGTCCAAATTTCTTATTCCTTAAATAGATCAACCAAATAAACTTTAAGGTTTAAATAAATCATAAAAGTGTTTATAACTGAAAATCATTTGAAATAACAAACTCCCACTGAAATGACATATCTTTAATAGATACAACACCTATATAAGCTATATGCTTATGAAAGACCTTGGGTGGTAATCTCTTAGTGAGCAGATCCGTAACCATAGAGTTTGTCCCAATATGTTCAATAGGCATTTGACCATCGTGAACTCTTTCTTTGACAACCAGGAACTTGAGGTCAATATGCTTTAACTTCATTAAGCTCTTGATGTTGTTGGAGTATAGCACTGCTAACTTATTGCCACAAAATAACTATAGTGGTCTTTCAATACCATTTATAATGCACAGCCCAATGACAAAATTCCACAGTCATATTCCATGATTGGTTGCCTCATAACATGCTATAAACTTCGTTGCTATAGTGGAAGAAGCTTTGAGCGTTTGCTTATCACTCTTCGAGGAAATAGCTCCTCCAGTTAACAGGTAAATATAGCCTGATGTGAATCTCTAACTATTTTGGCATCCAGCGAAATCAGAATCAAAATATTCAATGATCTCTAGCTGATCCGACTTCTTATATGTGAGCACGTAATCTTTTTGTTCTCTACAAGTACCGCATAACTCGTTTGGATGCTCTCCTATAATCCATTCTAGGATTACTTAAGTAACTGCCTAACATTCCAATAATATACGCAATATTTGGACGTGTATATACTTGAGTATACATTAGACTCCTTATTGTTGAATCATAAGAAATCTTTTGCATTTCTTTAGTTTCAAACTCATTCTTGGGGCATTGATTGAGACTAAACTTATCTCCCTTAACAACAGAGGTGTCACCTAGTTTATAATTTTGCATGCCAAACCTCTTAAGAATTTTCTTAATGTAGCTCTTTTGTGACAACTCAAGTATACCTTAAGAGCGATCTCGGTGTATTTGTATGCCTAATACAAAAGAAACATCACCAAGATCTTTCATTTCAAATTTCTTCGTCGGAAAGCTTTTGATTTTATGCAATAAGCCTATATTATTATTGACAAGTAGTATGTCATCGATATATAAAACCAGAAAAATTAAATTGCTCCTACTAAACTTATGGTATATACAATCATCAACTGCATTCATTTCAAAACCAAACGAAAGAGAAACTTGATGAGATTTGTAATACCATTGACGAGAAGCTTGCTTGAGCCCATAGATGGAAATTTTCAAATTGCAAACCATTTGCTTAGGGTCTCCTAACACAAAGTTTTCTAGTTGCACAATATAAATTGTCTCATCAATGTCACCATTGAGAAACACGGTCTTTACATCCATCTAATGCAACTCAAGGTTGAAATGTGCCATAAGTGCCATTATAATTCTAAAAAATTCTTTCAATGAAACTACAGAGAAAGTCTCTTTATAATCAATGCCTTCTTTCTATTAAAGCCCTTAGCAACTACACGAGCTTTATATCTCTCAACATTGCCCATCGAATCCCTCTTGGTTTTAAATATCCATTTACAACTGATGGGTTTCGCACCTTCAGGCTATGAGACAAGATCCCAAACGTCATTGTATTTCATGGACTTTATCTCCTCATTCATGGCATCAATCCACTTCTGAGAGTTAGAACTTTGCATGGCCTGATGGAATTTGATTGGATCTACTTCCATAACGCTAATGTCAACCTCATGTTCTTAGAGAAATATAATGTAATCATCTGGAGTCACACTCCTGCTTTCTCTAGTAGATCTCCTTAATGACATTAGTTCTTAAGGTTGGTGTGTTTGTTCTTCTGGAATAATTTTTGTAATTTAAACAGGGAGTTCCTCAACATTGTCTTGTTGTTTTGGATTTGTTACTTCGGCAATATTAGGAATAAAACCCATATCATTGTCAACAACAACTAGAGGAATATTAACATATTCCTTTTCAAAGACAATGTCTCTCACCTTATCTCCCTTCCCAAACTCAGCATCCTCAAAGAATCGGTCATTTCTTGTCTTTAAAATTGACTATACAGTGGGATCATAAAACTTGTAGCCCCTAGACCTTTTGGAGTACCCAACAAAATAGCAACTAACAGTTCTGGAATCCAGTTTCTTTTCATTTGGCTTATATGGCCTTGCCTCAGCTGGACAACTCAAAATGTGCAAGTGGTTCAAACTAGGCCTTTTGCCCGTCCAATCCTCATAAGGGGTCTTGGTAGTTACTTTAGTTGGAACCCTGTTGAGTATGTAAGCTGCAATCTTTAATGCTTCTCCCCAAAGAGAGTTTGGTAAAGTAGAATGACTAATCATACTCCTTACTATATCCTTGAATGTTTTGCTTCGCCTTTTAACAACACCATTCATGCTAGGACATCATGACATGGTGTACTATGGGACGATACCACACTCTTTAAAGAACTTAGAAAATAGTCCTGGATTTTGTTCACCTGATCTGCCATATCTACTATAGTATTCACCACCACGATCAGATCTGACACTTTTTATTCTTTTATTGAGTTGATTCTCAACCTCAACCTTATAGTTTTTGAACACGTCCAAAGATTGAGACTTTTCATGAATGAGATACAGGTAGCCATAATGGGAGTAATTGTCTATGAACATAATAGAATATTACTGACCATTCCATGATGCTGTAGGGAATGACCCACCAATGTTTGTATCTATGAGTTCTAAGACGTCCATAGCCCTGTTGGCACCTGATTTCCTTAGGTTTGTTTATGTCTCATTAATACAATTAAAACAATTTTCAAAGCCTACATAATCAAGGGAATCAAGAATTCTATCAGACACAAGATGTTTAATTCTTTGTTTAAAGATATGCCCTAAACGCTTGTGTCATAAAGAAGCAGAATTCTTATTGGTTAATTTTCGCTATACATCTCTACATACATGCAAAGTTTCATTATATGAGGCAACCATATTAATCAAATATAGGTTATCAACAAATGATAAATAATCGGTATTAACAAGCATTGAATCTTGAAAAAGACTAAATTGACCATTTCCAAATGAACAAGAGTAACCAAATTTGTCCAATGCAAAATAAAAACTAAATTCTGTCCAAATAATGGTACAATATAAGTCTCATTCAAATCCAAATAATAATCAGTCTTTAACAATAACCTAAAAGTTCCAATAGCCTCAACTTCTACCGCTTTACCATCGCCCACATAGATGTATCTTTCATCCTCAACTGATCTTGGTAGCTTAGGCAACCCTTTCTTTTCACGTCATGCATGATATTTGGTACAATTCTTTTTTTGTGTGTAGTACTTTCACATTAAAAAAACAGGCAAAAGCCTTATCCTGTTACTTCTGTTGTTTCTTTTATGGTGCGACATCTGCGGTTTCCTTACCCTTCTTTCTTTTCAAGTTCTTGTCATTTGAGGTAGTTGTCAAATAAGCACTCTGTCTTCTCTTGATTTAGTCTTTCCTCTTCTTGAACACAATGGGAAGTGTGTTCATTTAGAGTCTAAGTCTCCTTTTAACAGTTGTAGCTAACCTTAAACTAACTGAATTGTGCCGGAAGAGATATCAAAACTAAGTGCACAAGTAAGTCCTCAAACAACTCTAACTTTAGTGCCTTTAGTTTCGAAGCCAGATGTGGCATCTCCCAGATGTACTCCCTTATACCTTGTTGAAATGAGATTTGCCAAAATCGTGCTTGTTTAAGCCTTTTTGGTAATAGCTACCCCTTCGAACATAGTGGCCCTGAAGGTTTTTGAAATAGCACACTTTATGATCATAAGACTCATGCGATTTGAACGTTCCCATCTTTCCATGTCCCTCTTACCATCAGGGGAAATGTCAGTCGTAAGATCGACAGGTTGTTTAGTCCTTAATCCAAGGTCTAGATTCATAACATTGAAAACAATTCTAATGTTCTCTTTCCATGCCTTAAAGTTTGTGCCAGTAAGCACGAGAATAGAATTGATGCCGACAATAATAGTAGAAGCAGAAGTAGCAACCGAACAAAGAACAAAACAACCAAAAAACAAGCTCACATAAATTCCACATAATCACATAAAATCAAATAATGGTATATCCCATCACAAGATGCCTAGCACAACATTAATATTGAGTCTTTGGACAGAAATATTAACTTGCAAGTGGTACTTTTGGTGTAGTAATCAAATATTGACAATAACAAAATGTGAAACAATTAACCTTTCTTTAGACCGATTAGTTGTTCACATAGCTAACCTCATAATTGTCACATATTTATCACCACAGGTGTACATGTATTTCAGGCAAAATATTAATCTTCCTTTGGGCCGGTCAATGCTCGCATGAATGACACAAACACAACCATCTTAATATTACAAAATAAATTAATTTACACAAGAGAGGCTACTTTGGCAGCATGTTGTTTCAATCAATTTATTTCATAATATTAATAAAAGATCAATTGTACACAAATTTGAACTTACCTTGAACAATTAATTTGAATTTTGATTATATTAACCTTAGTTAACTGAATTCAATTTTCATACAAAAACATAAACTAAAAGCATGTGTAATTTATTTATGCCAAAATTGCATATACAAAAGCTTTATGTATGAACCGAATATAAAATTTTTAGAAATAACCGAATGTATAAGTTGACCAAATATCTCATTTGTTCCTAAAGCTAACTTTAAAATATTTGGTTCCAAAATGCTAAAGCTTTAAGGTTGTTTCTGGTCTTTATCTGATGGTGAAATTATAAAACTAATTGGTGGTTGCCTAAAATGATGTGCTTACTTCAAAGTCTTCAGTGAAATGAGTGTCTCAAAAGAAGTGCCATATTATGATCCAGTGGATTCTTTTTCAAAAGTTTGGATAACTTTGAAGTATAAGCAACCATGTGTGGAATGAAATCTTGGATACAATTGACAATCCCAAGGAATTATTGAATTTGTTTCACAATGAAATTTTCATCTAGAAATTGCAATAATTCTTTTGCAATGTGTGGACTTGGCTGGTAGAATCCATCTTTGAATTGCTTACCTAAGAATTCAATTTTTTTAATGCCAATGATGCTTTTCGAGGCTGAAACCATAATGCCATACTTTTGAGTGAGATCAATATAAAAAACTAATTAAATATAAACCAAAGCTTTATGTATTAAAAAAGATAAATGTTATTGAAAGACCATGGATAAAGATTTAGGCTTTTGAAAACTACTTTTCCAACACAACTTAACGTCGTCAGTTTCGGTTGTTTTCTGTTTTTTTTTGTTTTTAAATTATAAGACTGTAATAGTAATTTAACCAAAACAAAATCAAAAAGTTAACATATATATAAATCCATGATTCAACTGAAACATAATCTAAAGTTAAAAACCAGCATATGATGAAATAACTAGATCCAAAGAAAAGAAAGAAGCTCTGACTATATGGAAGACAAACAATTAAAAAATTCTTAATGATCTAATATGAAAGGGCCTTTGATACCACTTGATAAAATTTAATTCCTTATGGTGAAAACTGTTACCAATCACATAAACAATCATGTCAAATCATCAAGAATATTTAGGCTATTGTGGAAGCATACCCAGATCCATGAGAACAATGTGATTTTTAAGTTTTACAGTTATTCGTCTTCCAAGTCAATATGTACATCTGTTTTCTTTCAAGAGTCATCTCTTCTCCGACTGATACGATATTAGAAAAGATAATTGCTCATATCATTTGGGGACCATAACCCTAACTCTTTACATAATTTGTCTTATTTCTATTATAGCTTATCATAAGATAGAAATCAGACTTTTGAGTTTCTACACATTAAAGCTCATATTTTATTATATGTCATATAACCCAAAGCCTTTAACCATAATAGATCACTTTAATTGAGCTTAACTTTATGATAGCTCATAATATTAATTCATATATATATGTACATACACACACACACACACATGTATCCACACGTTAGATTAAATCCAACAGAATTTACTAATTCCATGATTTGATACAAAGTACTTATTTGCAAACGCCTAACATTTGAACGAGTTAGTGGAATTAGATGAAAGCAATGACCAATAATCCAAAATAGATCTTACATATAAACACCACGTGAAGTAACAATGCTCTGGAATCAGAATATGAATTATCAGCTTCTGTACATTTTGGCAACCTTGATTTTAATCAGCAGTTATGATGAAACTATTATACAAAGTAATGTAATTGTCTATTTTCCTCCTTACATTGTTAACAAATGTTTAGAACCGATGGCTATCTGTGAAGCATCCCTCATCAGGACGAAGGAAAATTATCTTTACATACTCGTAATCCTTACTGCCTTCAAGCACCTCATTGCTCCCATATCAACATAATTTCTCCTATTTTGTTAGAAAGGCCTAACTTATCCTTAAAAGCTAACTCAAGAGGGAAAGATTTGCACACTATTATAAATTGTTGAATGCTCTCATACTTATCCGAAATGGGTTTCCTGATACACCCCCTTAGCTTAGAGCAGGGCTGGACATCTGATGGACATATTGGACAAAAGGACATAATTGGGCACCGCCCCAAATCATCGAGGCAAGTGGACTCTGATACCATGTTAAAAAATTCTAACTCACCTCCAAAAGCTAGCTTAAGATGAGAAAGTTTACATACTATTATAAATTATTGAATGCTCTCATACTTATTCGATGTGGAATTCCTGACATCGACATCGCCAGCTTTCCCTTGAAACTCCTTGCCAGAGCTATCCCTTAACGAAAGATTCCTTTTAATGTAGTTCTGGCCAAGTACCTATGTAGTCCCGGGTGGGGGTGCACTTGACTGCCATTCAACAAAATCTTCCGTCTGCAAGAGAAAGCCCCAGAACCTTGATGTTCTAAGCCTAGGGACGCCATCTTTACACCTGGTAAAATGTCGTCGATCTGGGGATTTTCCTTCGCAGGACCTGGAGCATAGAGGGCAAGAAGGACCATTTTACTTGCCTTCGATGTAGTCTGCTCCATAAATCATACCTAAAAACATGACCACGTGAAAGCACCCCAACAACAGGCATGCCTCCACTTCTCACAATCCGATCAGAACTTCAGCGGGATCTTTGAGATAAAATTCCTACATAAGCCACATCTGAATACATCAGGTCCGATATATGATTGATAACAAATTTCAGATACAAAAGGTGCAGATAGCATAATTAGTGCCACTGTTAGCACTACTTCACTGGAACACCCGTAGGTCATTTCGGTACATATCCTACAATAAGAGAGAACTACATACAAACATCACTATACTCCTCATGGCATCACAATAATAATACAGTAATATGAAATTGCAACTTTTTAAAACCAAACTTTGCTCCTTTTCATTTCATCAAACTCAGTAATTTACATAACTGTCAGTCTTATTTGTCTGTACATTCATCTGAAAACTTAA
>JANKYE010000004.1:12205529-12218273 GCA_032467995.1 Erythroxylum dillonii
AAAACCCTAAAACATGCTTAATTAAACCTAAACCTAATGGATTTCGAAATGGGCTTAAGTAAAAATAACAAAAGGCCCATGTATTCTAACTTAAAAGCTAAATTGAACCCATAAACCAAGTCTGAAATAGAAATGACTAAAAACCAATATGGCCCTCTTGAAATGTGGCTCATTTCACTTATTCTAACCCCAAAGGAGACAAATAAAAACAACCCATAATAAACAAACCCAAATTTGACCCAAAACAAGCTCAAAACACAATCACCCTAAACTAGTTTGTTAGCTCAATTATGTAGACATACTTAGGCTTCAAAACATTTCCATATATAGCCTTGTGATCGGATCGACAAAACTTTCCATACTAGGAAAACCTTCCATGTTGGCACTTGAATGATCTTGTTTTGCTTGAACAGCCTCAATATGATTTCCCATGGCATCTCCTTGCACTTTAGCATCTCGAACGCCATTTGTATCAGAGAATCAAATTACTTTAGCAAAAATATATTATTATTATTATTAGTTTTCTTTGCATTGTGTCTCTATTTTTAATACCTCAATTTTTCTTTACAATTTATACTTTTTAAAATCAAATCCTCTCTTTAGTTCAAACCTTATTTCAATACCCTTTAGCATCTTGGTAGTTCAAAATTTTATTAACTAAATTTTCTGAAGTCTACCTTTATCATTGATAAAAAAAATCATGCATAAAATTTGAGGGGATTCTTCCTTAGAATGCTCGAATTCTAAATTAATCGTATAAGCAAGAATAAGAAATTAAACATAATTGTTCAATAATTGGTATTTTCTCCAAGTTCAAAAATAGTATAGCTTTTAAATTTTGTGATATAGGTGGCATGCAATGTCAAGAAAAGGGGACTATACAACTATATAATTCAATATTAGTTCCAAAGGGAAAAAAACAATAAATTATTGCATGAGAACACAATCCTCATTACAAAACTTGTTTATCTAGCATGATAAACATAGGTTCCATCTATCTCTAAATGCCAATTTATTGTTTAGAATCTGAAATTGGTCTTTGATAGACTTTATAACTATCTTAAGATCAATTTTTCCATTATCTTCACCATTTCTTATGTTTAAATCTTCCTAGAAAATGTAAGAGGTAATCATATTAGTTTTTCATTGCTCACTCATTTATATGTTACTAATTAAGTCCTATTTCACTTAATTTTGACTTTCATTAATGACATTCTCACCACTCTTTCCTTTTACTACTCAACTTCACTTATATGCCCTTTAAGAAGAACTCTATCAATAATCCTGCCAAAACAACAAGCAACAATAGGGGTTGGTTGAAAAAAATTAGGATTATTGAAAAGGAAAAAATAACGATAAAATAAAGCTAAGAATAGGTTATCAAAATTAATTAAAAAGAAGAATAAAGGAAGTGAAATTATTAAAAAGAATGAAGAAAGATAAATCAACAAGAAGGTAAAGATGAAACGAAACTGAGAATCATTTTTAAACTAGGAAAAGGAGTGGAACACTTTATAACCAGGTTACGTAATATATGATAATTAGGTTTTGATGTATACTTTTTATTCATTTTTTCTCAATTTTATTTTTATGTATATTTGATGCAAACTAACTTTAAATCACAATAGAAAAGCTAATGAAATCAATTTGACAGAAGAAGAATGCATAAAAGTGAATTCTAAATTAAAAAGATTTATAGAAAGAAATAATTGGATTTGATGAATGATGAATAACAAAATCAAAAATAAGAAGAAAGAAGAAACAAATTCTTAACAGATATATAAGATCTGATTTTAAGAGCCAAAGTTTTAATACCGAATAATGTGAACTTTACGATGAAAAATACCTAAAACCTGAATTATAAATAACAAAATCCTGTAATCGTCTCTAAATTAAGCAAGAAAACTCATTCCTGACTAAACTCTTTTCTTTTTTTTGCATCTGCATGATTAATTTGTATAAAGCTAATTTAATGTATTTAGTCTTTGCCCTAATCATTGATCTCTAACTCTTTTTTTTCGGTAAAGAATTATAAAAATGATTTAAAAAATGTGTTTGTACTAGTACTTATAGGATGTTTGGCACAATGTTATGAATACCGTACTGGACATGATATCGGATTGAGTTCTGGAACGGAACTGTATCAGTACCGGTCAGTACCAGGCACTGTTTCGGAAAATTTTTTAAAATTATAAAATAGTCTCTAAAATTTTTAAATTTTACAAAATAATTCATTATAAAATAGTTATTCGACATTTCAAATTTTCAATCTACTCCCAAAATCCAAATCTAATTTCTGTTCAACATTCATAAAACCCATTCATGATTCAACTTCAATATTCATTCCTAGTTGAAATCCAACATCCACATAAATTTTTTAACCCAAATCCACCATCCAATCTAACACCGTATGTTCACAAATACAACACAAATGTTTTACTCAAATCCACCTTTATCCAACGATCAACACAATCAAAGATTCAAAATGTCATGAAAAATGAAAAAAAATAGAGAAGCATACACCCAAACAATCAGGTCTACGGGGTTGACGTCGGGTCGCGTCTTGGTGGTACGCCTGAGGTGTGACGGACGGTACGGTGTGGATCGGACGGTCAGCGACAACGTGCTACGGAGGAAGGAGGACCAAAGGAGTGATGGTTGAGGTCGAAGGAAGAGAGAGATTGCGAGCCGCTAGGAGTGATGGCTGAGGAAGGACAAACCAGCGGTCGAAGGAAGGAGGAGACGTCGACGGCCAGCCAGCGAAGAAGAGACGGCGACTTCGTGGGGAGAGAGAGAGGAGCAGAGACAGAGAAGCTGTAGAAGAATCGCGAAGGGGGGAGAGGGGTTAATTAGGATTAAGTTTCGGAAATTGCAAGTTAGTCCTTGCAATTTCCGAAACTTCCGGTATCGACCGAAATTTTTGGTTATGATTGGTACCGACTGGTAAACGCCGGTACCGGCCAGTATTTGAGGCCGATACCATCGTTACTGGTTTCGTACCGTTTTTTGCCGGTACGGTACCGGCCGGAACGGTATGAAATCCAACGCACTGGTTTAGCATGAGACTATAATATTCTTCTTAAATTTTTATCACTTGAATTTTTCATTTGGTCGTTTAACCCATAAAAAATTGCACAACAATGACAGTATTAATGTTTGTTGTGACGAAGATGAAAGACTATAAAGTTTCTTATCGCACCATTAATAAAAATGAACAATAGCAAAGAACCATTTCTTTCCACCTAGATACATTAAACAAGTGCAATAAAAGTTGAAATTAGATTATGTCCAATCTTTCAGAAAATGGAATCATACAATTCCCAGAGTCATCCGTTGTTTTGACACGCTAACCAATCCATGCCTCTACGCCATCGGCCCCAAACATCAACACCGCGTCGTTGCCTACCTCCAAAGTTGAAGCCTTAAGCCTCCACAATCCTCTATAAGCCACACCAAACTCCAGACAATTAAAGTTCCAAACTTTAGAAGAATATATGGGGTTGTTTGATCTAGAGAGGCACTTCGCCTTCTATGGGGCTTATCATAGTAATCCCACCAATGTTTTGATTCACATGATCTTTGTCTGGCCTATATTTTTCACTGCCCTTCTCATTCTTTACTTCACGCCTCCTCTGTTCTCTCTCGCTCCGCTCCAGCTTCCTCTGCTTGGTTACCATTTAAACCTGTTTCTGAATTTTGGGTTCTTGTTTGCTCTGATTTATGCGCTGTTTTATATATGCTTGGATGCTAAAGCTGGCACCTTGGCTGCTATGCTCTGCGGTCTTTGTTGGGTAGCTAGTAGTTGTGTCGCTTCTTGGCTTGGTTTCTCTCTTGCTTGGAAGGTACGGTTTCTGGGTGGCTTGTTATTACCTTATGTGAAAATCAGTTTTTTTTTTCCTTTTTTCGTGTATTGGGTAATACAAAATCATCTTATTTGTCTTTTACACATTGACATTTGATGTTCTCATTGAGATTAATCTTTGAAAAGTGCGTAGGGGTGTTGGTGTCTGGTCATTGCAAACTGGGGATGGTTCCATTTCAGTCTCTACTTAAAATTAAGACAATTTTTAGTACAAAGATATTTTCGTCATACTCTGATATAACATTGAACTAATCGACATTTCTAGATATCTACCAGAGGGGGCGAGCTAGAGAGGAGAGTGGGAAAAGTTAGAATTTTGAATACCACCTCAAGGTTTGTGTTTTAGATATGGACCAACTAGATGATCGTCAAAAAGTGTTTTCCTTTAGTTATGAAATTTGGTGGCCAGTGTTCTCTTTTGAGTTGGCAATCAACTTTGTAGCTCTTCCTTTATATCACCTTTTATTTTCTTCATGATATTTGATTTATTCATAATTGATTTGCTTTTTAATCTATTTCTGTGCACTGCTATGTAAAGTTTAATGTGCCCAGAATATTCTTGTCTAATTACCTATATGCTGAGAAATGTCGGGTTTGCGACTCAAGTCAAACTTGGGCATCAGGACTAGGAGTGGCCATTTCTTAAAACGATAATCTGAATGAAGATGGATCCGACTTCTGACATGGACATTGGACTATCATAAGATATTGGATTAGAGAATCAGTTCCTAGGACCAGTCTTTCCTAGGAAAGACATTTTCGCTTTGACATTCATTACTTGCTGTTATTGGTTGTCTTGACAAATGAGAGTAGGTGATATAAGAAAATGCTCATTGTCTATTTCTACGTGTTCATCTTTCATGGTTTGGTTGGCGCTGAGAAACATCTAGACTTTGCATGATAACGTGTAGGTAACCATGTGGGGACATGAACCCAAATTTTATTCATACCTTATATGGTTGATAGTCTGTTTTGCTCCAGATGAATTTTGAACTTGAAATTACTTGTAGATCGTTCTGGTAGCCCAAGTTGTTTGTTGGACTGGACAATTTATTGGTCATGGGGTCTACGAGGTAGGTGCTTCTAAGATAGTAGATCAGTTATCGGTATACTCTGTGTACTTTTAACTTCAATTGGTCATGCAGAGACGAGCACCTGCTCTTTTGGACAACCTAGCTCAAGCATTTATCATGGCTCCCTTTTTTGTGCTTCTGGAGGTAATTCCTTGAAATCAACTCTCTATTTTGTGACTATTTAATCCAACATCCAAGAACTGAGTTATTATGACTCTCTGCCTCAGGCTTTGCAGACCTTTGGTTATGAACCGTACCCTGGCTTTCAAGCAAATGTTCAAGCAAAGATTGGAGCTGAAGCCGCCGAGTGGCAAGAAAAGAAGCAGAAGTTGATTTCTTAGACTGTACAGGTGTCTTGTTCATATAGCTTGTTGCCCAGTTTAAAATCCTTCTAATGGATGAAACCATTATGATTATATTTTCGACTTTTGTCCACTCTGATAAAGCTGCACTAAAGAATCTCCGAGGGAAATGCATTTAAGTATTACCTTTTGTAAATAGAACACTTTTTTATGTAGTCGTGTTTGTTTCTACGATCAATATCATTCAAAGAACTTCATAATTCAAAAACATCATACTGAATAATGCCTTTTCTTTTGTTTATATTGGATTTTTTTTCAGGTATTTCTCTCAAGGATTGACTGCTTAAATGAGGAGCATCTTTAACAAGCCTTTACTGCTTCTTTTCTTCTTCGTAAAGTGTGAAATATGAAGTTGGTTTTGCATTTAATGGGCTGAAGTTTACAGAAATAACTGCCGATGTCATATTTTTCCAGATTTGTCAAACTAAATTGTTGAAACACATTCACATTGTGTTCATCAAATCAGTCTGCATTTCTTTTAAAACCGATCGATTTTGGAATATGTATTTCCATCTCATACGTAATGATTATGACCTTAGATGTGCCTTATGAGCGTATAGCTACCTTCAGCTTCAACCCATGTGCCATTGATAAAATGGTCATCATCCTGTACTTCACAGGATGATTTGGGGCCAGGTTGAACTCAAAAAATCTACCCAATATGGCAAGTGCCATCTTCATTTGGAGATACGCAGAGTCCTTGCCGAGACAAATCCTTGGTCCAGCCTGCAGAAGATTAGAAAATAAGAAATGTGAGCCTTCCGCTGCAAGGAGCAAGGCATGAATTGTGTTCAGTAGAGCATATAATGATCACTGAAATAAGACACCCTGAGCAGCCATTATCTCTTGGTTGAAAATGCTTTCTCGCTTACTTGAAATGCTGTAAACTTGAAGGGTGATGCTTGTTGAAAGATTCCATCTTTAATCCATCTCTCAGGATTGAATGAAGCCGCATCAGGTCCCCAGTTGTATTCCATTCTACCCATTGAATAAGGAACATAAGTTACCATTCCTCCTGCTTTTAATTTAGTCCCGTCAGGCAAAACATCATCCTCCAGGATGCCTTTTGGGTCCTGCAATCCTTCATAACATTAATTTGATTGGTTCCAAATAGAAGGTCTAAAGCCTTGACCAGAATTTCATTTTTAACGAAGGCGGATGTTTCAATCCTCTTCTCTTTAATGTCATCCTTTGTTTTGACACTAGTGTCTTTTTCTAATCCGTAGGGGCACGTAAGTCATACCTGAGGAACTGCAGGATACAGACGAAGTGTCTCAGTGATTACTGCATGCAAATAAAACAATTTCCCCAATGAATCATATGTCAAGAGTCCTGAAAATTGCGCCGCTCTTTGATTGAATGATTTCAGGTCTTTTTTGTCAAAATGAACCAATGCAATGTTCTCTTCCCGTGCCCTTTCTTCTTCAAAATTTTGGAGTTCCATATAGAGCTTCTCTGCTACGTGCTGATGGGTCATTATCATGTATACAGCCCATGAGAGAGTTGTAGCCGTTGTGTCTCGACCAGCTATAACGAAGTTGAGGACAATATCTCTAAGACTTTTCTCTGTCATATTGCTTTCTGGGTCTTCACCTAACTCAATGAACCTTGACAATATATCGTGCTTTACCTAAAATAGCCAAGGCCAACACAGGTATGTTAGTGAGCACAGCTTTCTTTATTCTGAGAACAGAACATTCTGCGATATATCTTGTTACCTTGGTGTTTCGGTCAGTATCTCTAGTTTCTTGTATTTCTGCCTTCCTTCTACGAATCACGGAGTAGGTGAAATCATCAATGATTTTAATGCTCCTATCAAGCAAAGCTTCTGAACCCACATTAAGAAATTTCTTAACCTTCCATAATGGATCGATGAATCTAAGAGTCACAATAATATTGGCAGTATCAAAAGCCTGAGCAAAGCAATTTTCTGGTAGATTTGGAGTCAATGTTCCTATCTCTACTCCAAATCCAACTTTGCAAATTGAGTCCAGAGTCATCCTCATAAACAAATCCTGCAAGAGAAATTTTGAATCAGAATCATAATCGAGACCATTTTGTCAACAAAGTAGGAAGGAAATTTCTTGTTGCATTGTACAAAAAGTAGTCTAGTTTCTCAAAGTTCAGTAAGGACAGAAGCTCTACTAGTTACCTGCATGTCCACTTCTTTATTACAGAAACATTCCTGACCAAGAATTGATGAGAGTTTTAAGCTATACTCCCTGAAGACTGTGGTGCTGAAATCCCTTAAATTCTTGGATGCAAACTCAAAGCTAGCTGTCTTTCTTTGTTTCCTCCACAGTTCACCATCCACATTGAATATACCATCTCCAAGAAGCGCTTCCATATAGGAATGGTAGGTTTCACCCTTCAATTCACATCAATCTCCGTCATAATCCAACACAAATACATGAAAGTACAAAGACCTTCAGAACTTAGTGAAATAAAAGTTAAGGATTAGAACTAAGATGAGTTTAAGCTAAGCATAGGTCAATTATCTGCAATCTCCTAATTTTTGAGTGTCGACTCAGTATTACTTAGAACCCTGAGGAAAGCAGTAGACATTAGGAACATGTACCTTTGGATAATTGGTAAAGTTGGTCTTAAGGACATGTTCCACATTAGCAGGGTCTGCAATGTAAGTATAGGTTGTGAATGGCATAGGGACTACCACAGTTTTATTGTCAGAAAGGTAACTGACAAGCCAATCATGCATGCGATCAAAGTTCATGAGCTGCTCAATTGCCGCTCCTACAATTGGCCAGGTCTTGGGGCCTTTAATGTGCCTTTGGTTCCACCTATGAATAAATAACCATGTAAATACAATGCAAGCTAACATAAATGTCAAAGCCATTTTATAACCTTCGGCAATGGAAGAGAGTAGAGGCAGAAGTCTTCTCTTCTTCCTATGTCTTTTTAGCAGATTCTTGTGATTAGGGTAGTGTTGTCAGTGAAGCTGTGGGTTAGTTATTGGGACTTGGGAACTATAATTAGCCAAATAATAGTCAACGTTCTTTGCATGCTCTAGAGGTAATCAATATTTAAGTAATGCTTCACCTTTTTCTTGCCCTTCACCTACTTCAACCCAAGTCAGCTATTGTGACAGATATTATAGCAGCAAAAGACGCTAAAATTGCAGAAGTTTCAGTTGATAGAAATGTAGTCCATGTGACCCTTTCAAAGAAGCAACAAATATAAGTTATTCTAATGAAATTCCACAATTCTGATGTAATCAATGCAATCTCACATCTTTATATTATTCAATCGCTTTCATAGCAAAGGACAAATTAGGTCATGCATGCACCCAACCTGTGGCTAGACATTCAACACTTATTTCTTTCTGCATGTGCTTTTGACCAATTTCTAGATAAGCTTCTACGTGTATTTTAAAACAATAGTTGCATTACGCATTTTGAATGTCAGGCTGGCGCTTTCAAATCTATGATTTCTTAGAAGAATAGTTTTACAAAATTATTTTAATCCACCATGAGTCATGTATTTATTTAATTATACTTCTTATGGTTTGTGCTAACTAACATGCTACAAATAGGTCGCCAGGAGTTCGAAAAATATATATTAGAATAAAGGCTGCAAATGCTAATTGCTTCCATTCTTGGACAACAGGATGAAGAACTATATATATTCTTCCAGAGAACTTTTAGATGATAAATTGGTGAAGCTATAGCAGTTGCCAATAAATTTATTAATATCATCTCTGCCTTTGACCCTATCGTTACAATCTTCGAGTAGATTAGTCAATTAACATAGCTTTGATCTTTTTTTTTCAGAAGTAATATATATATAATATTAATTATGTATTTTTATGAATATGATCAGTTATCAATCTTTAGAAAATGGTTCCAATAAAAAGTTCATAAAGCTCAGAGTGTTGCTAGTTTGTTTTCAAGGAGATTTGGACGATAAACTTCCTTGGTGAAAAGAAAACAGAAACAGCCACAGGAATGAAGGTAATGACTACTGATCATGTACATCATTGTCAGTTTTGTTCTGTTCCTGTATTGTATAGTACATATTATCGCAATAAACATGCTACATCCAGTTCACAATTGAACAAAATCTAAATGCATGTCAGCAGCTGACAATTGTGCCTACATGGTCCTTGAGAAGACACTTTCCGCAATTCCTTGGAATAGGTAAGGTCTGAACCACTTCGGTATTTAGGAATACCAAGTTTTTTAATTTTATTTTTAATCACTGAAATCCATAAAACGTTGGATTCCCATACAGTGGCTGGTTTGAGATGCTACCCTGACCCTGACCCATCTGCAACTTTCCAAAGTCAGTGTATCTGTAAGGCATTTCACCTAACTGAGACCTTTCAACATGGTAATCGGTGCCAGTATTGGCTAGGACGCTTTGAAAATCTAGACTGTTGTTGTATGCGTCATCGTTCAGAAGCTGAGAAATTGGAACCACACATTCCATTTCTAGTGGATGGGAAAGAGGAGAAGGTCTTGGGTGTTTGAACATCTGTTGTTCACTAACATCATTAACAACAGTCGGCTCCAGATGGGAATTTTTGTTTCCTAATATTTTATCTTCCAACTGTCTTTCTACATGCCTCTTTTTGTAGATCCTACATAGGACCCAATCATCCAACTGCAAGCACAGAAAACAGAAGTATTAGCTATGTCCAAAACAGACCACACAAACATTAAAACCAAAAGTCCAGGAACTTTAATTTGAGGACCTTAGGCTTCCATAGCTGGCATTAAGCTTACCCTCATGGATGCATTGGATTTGTTTCCAAGCTTTTTTGGTTCATTCAACCGATACTCATGCATAATCCACTCTGTCTTAATACCCTTTGGTGGTCTACCCTTGTAGAAGACAAGAGTCTTTTTGACACCAACATACCTAGGCCCACTATATATGCCCTTATCTGTGCCTGTGGCCTTCCAGTAACCAGACAAAGTTGCTCTATTAGGCCTAATTCCATTTGGATACTTCCTGTCACGTGGACTGAAGAAGTACCATTCGTTTTCTCCAAAGTCAGTTTTCTCTGCACATCATACGAGTAAACAAGTGAATAATATGCGTAGAAAATAAGTTAGCGTCATGAAGAATATGCAGGACAACATAAAGAGCATCCAAAAATGGAGTTCTTTTGGGGTAATCATGAAACCAACCGGGCAATTGCCAAGGATCACACTTGTAAATATCAACTTCCGGAATTATTGAAACAGGGCATGGCTTGGACATGGCTTGGTTTCTGAGGTAATACACGATCAGTTCCTCGTCTGTTGGGTGGAACCTGAAACCAGGGGGAAGATCAGAGCTAGTTTTGCCCAGCATTTGAATAGATCAAAATAAGAGATAAAGCTTTGGTGCTTTGGCTCAGGACTAGATAAATGGAGAGATGGGAGTGTTTGAAATGTTTAACAGGAGACAGGAAGGTCTTATATTTGTGAGGGATATTGTCGTTTTATGGGTATTGCATGGACTGGATTGGTTGTTACTCTGACTTTCCAATACCTCGGATTTGATTAACGTGTTAGCTGTACTCTCATTGAGTAAGAGTTGGAAAAAAAAAAGTTCCTAAAAACACATTAAGTTAATCTAATCAAAGCTGTATTGTGGTTAGGTTCCCGGTACTTGGCAAGTTGCAGTATCAATACCTTTTCTCAGCCAAAAGGGTGTATCCAATTGGATACATCCGTTATGCGACACTCGGCATCTCTTTTGGCACGTAGCTAATGTTGTCTGTTTCACTCCATAAGACGACAATTTGACGTACTCTCCAATCTTCATCTCATGAAGCTGTATGAGTGTTCTTATTCCATACAATTACTGCTAAAAGCTTTTGGTTCTTTATTTACTTGCGATTATGAGCTCAAGGGACAATGCAAAGTTAAGATTATATTGCAGCTTCTTCTTCTTCTTCTTCTTCTTCCTTTTAATGTTATACTATGTTATGAATAGGTTCAAGTTTGATGAATTTGAAACTTGAAATTAAATAGAGAATACATTGCATGTACTATTGTTAAAGTATTGAGTGTGGCCTTAAGAAAAATTCTTCATAAAAACATACCAGAAAGCGTAATTAGTTCATATTTGCGTAATATAGATTTGTCAAGCGTGTGAATTTGTCTTGTTGAATTGGATACCATACTGAATCACATAGTCACTAATTAACTTGGGGGAGTCTTCCTGCTTATGTAAATTACCTGACTGGCATAAGCTCCCGTTGTTGAACCCGTCAATATGGAGCGAAACAGAGATGTTGCTCTTCACTTTCCAACATTGGCTATGGTAGAAATTCGAGAAAACCCATGTCGGCGTTACGTAACTGATTTCTCTTATGGATTATGGAAAAGTGTCGCGGGACCATACTTGCGCAATTGCCACGTAATCCCCCTGCCAAAAATGTCAATCTAGAAAGTTAAGTGGGATAAGCTTTGTAGAAGATGTGTTGGCCAAAGCATCAACTACTTGTGTGGTTCTTATCTAGCCACCTCACTTGTGGGTTCTAATTGGTTCAAGTATCTAAACCACCTTGATTAGTACCAATTTAAGATTCTTTAACCCATTCACATGTTAGCTTTAGGTCCTCTAGATTAAGATCTAATATCTAATTAAATGGCTTTGGCCCCATCTTTGGTGTTCTATCATCTCGTCAGCCGTCAGATTATGTCGGCTTCCATTCAGGGGTCTCTTCAGCTCCATTGAGCGGTACCCAAATTATCCATTTCCTTTGTCGAGAGAGGATTAGTTTTACAGGTAACTTTACTCCCAGCCTCACTTGAACTCCTAAGCACAATTTTTTTTCCATGTATATATACACGGGTCTTTAATAGGAGATTTATTCCCTAATTAGGACTTTAACAGGATGTTTCGTTTACTAGTAAGAATAAATAAGGAATGAAATGCTGATTCTTTAAAAATAGAATAGAATATGTATTATTCAGATTAGTTTATTCCTAAAAATTTCTAATGATGATATAATGCTAATGTTTGATTTGAAAATATAAATTTAAAATGATAAAGGAATAAATAACAAAAAGATCAAAATATTCATTAGTCCCTATTAACTACATTATTATTATTATTATTATTAGATTATTTTATAGTTAAGTAATTATGTAGATTTCTTAAAGATATTTTTATCCAACAAATCCTCATTTTTATTCTCAACCAACTTGGAATAAATAGAAATAGGATGATACAAGAAGCCATGGCAATGGAAATCAAGCTGCTACACGCCAAGACAAGCTTACTTTGCCAAGTGGACCTATTATAAGGCAATATGCAGAAGGCTTAAACAAACACTTCAAATAACAAGGCCGAACCATCCATGGAAAATTCAAGTGGAGTAATTAAGCTTGTGATTCTTTTGGAGAGGATGTGTCAAGAGGTTAATACTTAGCCAAATTTCAAGACAAATTTAATTATTCTTATGGGCTTAATTTAATACATTGGGCTTGTT